>JAUZNJ010031492.1:0-14192 GCA_034780135.1 Jordanella pulchra | reverse complement strand
ATGACTCTGCAGCATCCAAAAATGTAAAAAGATGCTCATTCGGACCTTTATAATGGTAGTCCTTAAAGGGTTAATAGTAAAACCTTCCAAAGATGCTAAAATCATCTTTAACTTCTTCATAATGTTACACCAATATGCTGCATCGCTTATATTACAGTTTAGCACTATTATGTTTAACTACATAGCTATGGTATACTGTGCTATGCTATGCAATGCTGTTGTAATCTGTGTAGAGATTTAGTTTTTTCAAGGGTAAAGGTTCCATTCTTGTGCTGGTATACAATTATTAGGTTTGCTATGCAGCCACTTGTAGTGATACACAATTTAGGCTTCAGGTTTTATTTCATAAGTGTGACATTGATTCAGTCTACATTGTATATAATATTTAAGTACCCTTTTTTAGTCAACAAATTTATAAATAAAAATAAATAAAAAATAATGACCATAATCCACCAGATTATGAAACCAAAAAACGTCAAGAGGTTGAAGAGTTTAGCTTTCAAAACTTCCTACTTACCTTTAATGTAACTAGCGTGTTTGAAGTTGGTTTTGGTTTGCAGGCTCAAGATTTCACCATCATTTTGTTTATTGTTCTCCCTCTAAAGACGTCTTTGGTCATCTCCTGCTCTGTGTCACTCTCTCCATCTTTAGAAAATGCTGGATGAGTGCCAAGACAGAAGGAGCTGTCAAGTCCTTGTCAACAGCCGTGTGTTTGGAACAGACCAGTGTCCTGGAAGCAGTAAATACCTCATTGTCTGGTACAAATGCAGACCTAGTAAGTCCATCATCACCGTCTCTGAAGTCTTTGCCACTCTCTGTGTCTCTTAGACCTTTTTTTAGTTACCTGTATATATAAGACTTTTTTAAGCATTCCTTTTAACTTTCAAACTTTTTTAAACTTTGTTTTATTTGGACTTTAAGTAAAAGATCACCACATTTTAGATTGGAAGGAAAATTACTCATAGTTTATACTTATGGAGTTTAAAAACGGTTCAACTGTTCAAATGTTTGTACTTTAAAGCATTTTGAACTGTTTTTTAACAGTATAAGTATGACTCAACCTCCAACCATCAAAGACATGGCTGCACATAATCTTTTAACACAAAAGCTAGCAAAGAGCACTCCAGAAATCTGATAAATTTACAGTGCGAGATAAACTTGACCTCTGTGGTTTAACTTTAGGAAATACATGAATTAGGCAAAATAACCAATATTAATTTTGTGGTTACTTAAAGAGACAGTATGTACGTTTTTACTGAAAATATCTCTAAAGTAGCCTTTTTGTTTGACCCCTACCACTCAAATGCTTACATTACCACAGGACAAGCTGGAGCTAATATGGAATTGTTTGTGTTGGAAAAGCCCAGTCAAATATCAGATGTTGATCTAATTGAATATTTGTGGTGAGAGTCTTCTTCCAACTTATCTAAGCATAGGCTATTTTTTAAGGAAGACTTGGAAAATAATCTGTCTCAAGATGTGAAATACAGTTAGTGTCTTATTGTGAAAAACTGGTTCTACAAACTGTTTAGCTAGACATGCTAAATATATACAAATGTGCACACTCTTTAGATTTTGAAGGGTAGATTATGGATAAACTTCAGCTTAATATAACCTTTCTATATCTGTTGAGATCTCTTCTTTTACCACTAAAGAAAGTCTCAGTATGACTTTCTCTTTACCCTTTGCTCTTCCTACTCTGAGCCAGCAAGTTAAGAGGAGCACTTCAGAGGTGAGTTCCAACAGTGCAGTAATCCCACCCAGATTTCAGCCTCCATTCAAATTTGAGGGCCGTGCTGAGCCAAGCCGCACTGAGCTGTGTAAAACTTCTCGCTAGAGTGACCACAAGTGAGCAATAATCCACTGATCCTCCTGGTCCCTCCACTTTTTTCTTTCTCCACCGGACGCCAGGGCTAATCAACAGCTCTTTGTTTGCTGTCACTTAACCAATGGCTTTCGGTGGAAGAAAGAAAGGCCACATGGGGCGTTGGTGAGGTGTGACAGGTAGGTGTCACTGCCTCTGAAAGGAAAGTCGAATGGAGAGTACTGCAAGGAAAGAAAAACAAAAAGAGAGAAAGAGAGAGTGAATCCATCACCAGGAAATATCCTGTCCGTTTTGTCTGCCCTCTTTCGTCGACATTCCTGTTCTACTCCCCACATGGAAGGAAAGGGGTTGATGATGTGTTTTCATTTACAGGCCAGTGGACCTGCTCCTTGTGTTCACAGGTCACTTTGGCTGGACGTGTTTGAGGAATGCCTCAGCATGACTCTGCACGCTCACTCATTAATTTCCTTGTGTGTCATTGTTTTCTAGAAATAAAAACATCTGTTACCGATTATCATATGATGTGCTTAACCTAAGAACAGGCCCAGAAGAATTTCCAGCTAACATTGCTTTAATTAATTTAGCTGCAGAACATGATTTAAACCACACCAACAACAACAACAGCGGCAGACATAATCCTTAAGTAGAGGTGGAACTAAATTGGAAGAAACCATTAACAAATACACAGCTGTAAAATAACAAACAACATTTGTTTTAAATCAACATTTAATGAAGCAATGCCTTAAGAAAATAAAAACAAAACACGTTTTAATTCAATCCCAACCAAAATTTAAAACTTAATACAGAAAATAACATGCATAAGACCAACCCCTCTCCCCTTCCAATTCTCTAATGGTGCACTCCTGTGCACACCTGCTTGGAGAGAAATGGCAGAGGAAAGCATTTAAACTGAAGTGTTGCAAAGTTAAATCAAGGTACCCTCTTACATAAAAAACAAGATGAGGCCTAACAAAGAAGCCACATCCCAAACAAAACTACTGCATGTCAAAAAACCCAAAACAAAATCACAAAACAGATGCTCTGTTAACTGTTTCAACTGTAAATATTCAGGTAACAATGGCTCCTTGCAACAGTATTCTTTCTGTCCACAGATGAGTATAAAAGTAAAGTTGTCTGTGAAGAGGAGCAGATGAAGCTCAACTGCAAGCAGGGTATGCAGATTTCTGTTTACTCTGCCATGTTTGGTCGAACTCAGCGTGGGACACTGGAATGTCCCCCCCACTACAGAAGGGCCCCATCAGTAGGTGAGACAAATTCTCATCATCAGTACATTACATACTGTAATGGTTGGTAATGCTAATGCTTTCCGTTATGCTTTCCGTTACTCTGATTTAGCATACAGATCTAGGTTGAAGTTCTGCTGACAAAACTTCATCTGAATGCTTCATTGCTCATTACTAATTTTTCAGCTGATTAATATTTTAATAATGATAATATGATTTCTGTAAGAGTTGTTGTTGTTTTCTCTTTAGTTTCATCAATAAAACATATCTGTTAGATAAAACATTATGAAATAATCTGTTTACTTTCACTTTGAGCCCGGTTTTCTTTTTCTTCAACATGTTATATTGATAGCATAGCATTTGCAATCTCTAGTAGGGATATTCAATTTTAATATCATTTAGATTCCCTCTAAAAATGCTCACTGTTATGACAGTTTTGTTAGTCTGTTGATTTGGGTGTAAGGTTATGATTCCGTAATGTATTTGTCAATCTGTCAAAAGATCACTGAAAGAATGGCATTTCTCTTACATCTGTTTTACTCATGGGAATTATACTTGTACAACAGAAAAAAAGCCCAAACACGGTGAAGTTCAGAGGTGTTTTTATGGTGACTTCATACAAAATCAGTTAATTGACAGTTATTTCAAAACCATTAAAAAACGTTATTTGCATGAACTACATAAAAAGATGCAGCCTTGTTTTCTCACAATCATGTTTTAGTTCAGTAAGTGTTACTAAAATTTCTATTTGACATATCATTGAAATAATGAGAGACTATTTTCAGATGTTTTATAACCTTCTTTATTTTTTAAGTACCAAAATATTGAGATCATTATGCCTTTAAAAGGTTTTGAGAAATTTTGCCATAATAAAATTATTTATAACCATGATTAATTAAGATTTTTATGACAGATGAGATTAATGCATAAGCCAGACCTCGGCTTGATTACTACCTGACCTGCACTTATTATAAATAAAAATATATAAACAGTAGAAATTTAATACTATGGCCATCATCTCCTTTATGTATCCTTCAACCCAGCAGTTGGTCAAAAAGCTTCTTCTCAATAAGAAAAAAATGTCTGTTACTCTTAAATCCATTATTTAAGGACTGTGTAAAGTAATAAATAAGTTTATTAATCACCCATCTGAATTTGAATAATTAAAAACACAACTAGGCATATAAAATGAGTTATCAAAATTAATGAAAAAACGTCAGTCTTCTCTCTGCTGAGATGCTGAGGGGTGTCCACTCAGGCTACTCAAACCACGCCTACACACTACGCAATTTCACTGCAACAGTTTTAAACAGAAAAAAATGTAAAATAAAACTGAAAAATAACAAAACAAAAAAATTAAAGAAATAAAAATTATATTTACATTCTGATTTTTAATTTAAAAGGAGGGACAGTGGAAGTTTTGCGCGTGTGTTGCTCATGTTCATTTGGGAAACAAAGGAGACTCTGACTGTCTAAAATCCTGCATGCAAGTCTGACTACAGACACAGGCTGCAGCTGCTGCGTCTGAGTCCCTGTGCTTTGGGGGAGGGAGGGGATCACTCACTAACAAAAACTAACTAACAAAAAGCTGCTAGATTTGGTGCTAGTCACTTTTTTTGAAAAAAAGTCTCTAGGAGGTTCTGAAAAAGCACTAAAAACAGTACATGAGTTAGCAAAAATAGAAATCCAGCCTCAATGTTTGTTTTTATACTGCTGATCCAGCAGGGAGCGGGCCTATCCTGAAGGCAGCTGCATGACAGCATAAAGGCCAAACTTTTCGGTACAATCAGAAAATCCTAAAACACAGGATTGTTGAAGCCTACATTTAATTCTAGTGCCATAGTGCAATCATAAAAGGCTGAGAGACTTTTTACATGTGTATAAACATACATTTATGTCATTTATTTTGTCTTAGAAGTAAATAGGGGACTTGTCTTTAGACGGTCTGTAAAGTTCTACTTTAGATATGTGTTTTCCCTCCTAGTTTATGTGTACATTTACTGCTGTCTCTACAATGTATTTCTTTGAGATGGACCATATTTAAAGTATGCCTTTAGCTTTGGACTGACAGATTACAAAATCTGATAGACTAATCTTGTTTATATTATGTCACTTTACCGCCTTTGTTATGAAAAAAGTCATCATTGTCATTAATGAAAACAAATATTGACTGAGATGCATTGTCGACTGTAGGATCTTATATAGGTATGTGAAAGCTTATCCTAATCTAATCACCTGAACTTTAACTTTTCTGTAGGCGGACTCCATTGAAGCTGTAAAATAAATCTTAAGGAGAATCAATGGGGCAGAACGCTCCTCAGATAAATTTTGACCTTCATGGTAAAGCCTGAATTTTAAAGAAAGAGATTTGATACTATTTGGCTACCAAGGCTGTTAAATACCTAAATATAGAAAAAAAAACTTCTTCAGTGATGCACTGTATGTTTGTTTTGGGAGATTCAGTTAAAAATGATGTGTCATTTGACTCTTAATGAATTTTGTTTAAATAGGATATTTCTTGAAAAGAGTTTTTTTGTGGTTTGGTAATGCTTCATGATTCCTTATGTTGCTACTGGCATCAATTGTTTGTTCAATTGAAGGAAACACTCTGCTGTAGATGCCAGCTTTTTAAACTGGTTTAAACTTGCCCTACAATTTCTGGGCAATAAAAGTAACTTTCATTAGCATAATCTAACACGTTGTTTTGAAAGCATATTCAGATAAATAAAACAATGTCTCAGGGTAAAGAACGTAAGACACACTCAAACATGCAAACACTGCCAGAGGAATGGGGTGGAATGCAGATCAGATGTCATCCAAAGTGCACATTCTGGCCTGTAGAAAAGGCCATATTGAGTTCCCTTACCTACAAGACCGTATGTGTATGTGCACATCTAAGCACTCTGGAAATCCAGAGGTAGTCCTGACCTTGTTATAGAGGAATGTTAATGACTCTAAGGTTCGACCTGCTATGACCATGATTACAGCTACTGAGGCATTGGCTCAGGGTCTCATTGGTAATTGGCTCATTTACTTAGTTTCACCTTTTGTTTTGGTATTGCATAGGAGTAAATGAACACAGTAGACTCTGCCGTTAATGCACCTGTTTTTCTATATCTCCTTTGGTCTGAAAGCTATTTTTAGACGTTGGGTCTAAAATAAGAAGTTTTTGACAAAGTTCTTAGGTCAGTGTTGACAACCTGACAAAAGCATCATTCACTGAGTCATGACGGACAAATATACAGAGAAGCTCTGCATACTTGTATCTATTATTGTATGCTACATGAACATTAATGGCTCAGTTAAAGGGTTCCTCAAACAAATGGACTAAAACTATGCAAAAGGTAGCAGGTGAATTTAGGTGCCTTAGGATTTGGTTTCAAGAGTAGAATTAAATACAGTAGCGCTCAACATGGAAACATTGACTCACAATAGAGCAGGTCTCTCTTTTTCTCTCTCAGTGTGTGTATGTGTATTTGTGGGTGTGTGAAATCCAGCCTTCCATAACCACCTCCTAAGGCTGTTTCAAACAGACTTGTGGTTCTTTTGTGGGATTTCCCCTGTCATCTTTGCCTTTGATGTGGCTCTCATGTCACCTGGAACAGGAAGTGTATGTACCTTGAGTGACAGCCTAGTTACAGTATTAATTATTCTTAAATATTCTTCTTAATAATCTCATAGGTTTGTTTAGAATTTACACCATTTGTTTAGAAATGTTGATGTATGCCAAAAGCAGAACTTACAGCAATCTTTACTGTGCTAGTTAATCATTGCTTCTGTAAGTTTACAGTATAAGTGGACCTGCTCGGGTATATTATTTATTATGCAGGGAGACTTAGAAATTGATCAGGCTCCTGCCACCAGTTCTCAGATTGACTTAGGTCTGAACTTTGACTACAACACCTTTGTTTAAGGTTTAACAGCATGCTTTAGGTTGCTGCTCTGTTTGATGAAGTGTAATACAGGTTGTTTTTTTGATCCATCCATCCACACATAGACACTGACGGCATGATGTTTCCACCAACTTGTTTCACATTGCTTTAGTCTTGATATGTGATAGTCTTGATATGTGAATTACAAGACTAATAGCTGGCCTTTTAACATGTTATCCTGCTTTGACAAAATCCAAAAAAGGTTTCAAGTAGTAGGAATACTTTTGCAATGCACTGTGTTTAAAGTTTATTAGTTTGCTTCAATTTTGTGCTTTTCGGGTCTACATCTGGTTGCTTGTTGGATATAAAGCTCTGAAAAGATAAGGACACAAGCAGGTACATGAACTGTGCTGGCATAAAACCTCTTTGATCCCTTTTTTTCTTTTCTTTTTTTGTTTGGTGAGGGGGCCAGCTTTTGGTGGTAAAGGAGAATCCTCAAAGTAGAGGGGCTTGCCTCAGCCTTCCCCTCTCATCTGCCACATTAAGATCACACACACTTCTTGACATCTAAATAGCCCCCCATGCTTGGCATGCAGGATTTTAGACATTTTTTTCCTTCCCTTTGGGGAGACCATTGTGCTTTCACTTTTGAGTGCCTTCTTCAAAGAAGATATTTGAAAAATGTAGACTCAGGCTTATCGCTCCTTCAGGCAACTCTTACTTTTAAGAAGTATTAAAATTTTTACAGTGAAACGTAGGTTTTGAAGTCTATTCTGGTTAAGAACTTAAATATTCTTTAATTATGATTTAGTTGTTGATTATTCAAACTATTCTACCCATCTTTCCCCATCTATTATGTAAATGAGGGTGTGGGCTATTTGTTAGTTCTTGGTATTTCAAAAAGAAATTTGATTTATTAATTGCACAAAAAGTAATGTTATAGATTTAATTACACAGTGGAATGCAAACCCACATATCATCTGATCATGTTTAGAGATGAGTTCAGATGAGATTAGTGTCAAATATATATGAAATATATTAGTAAAGCATGTGAAATATGTGCAGTAATTAAAAAATACATAATCATAAGTAGAAGCGGCTCTAAAACACAGTATGGAAATTCCAATGACATCCACTCCACTTCCTCTTCTCTTCCTCTTCCCAATCATAAAGCAGCTAAAGTATTTCTAAGATACAGCATGTTATCAGACTTTCAGACTACATCTGTATATGATGATATTTGGGTGTATATACCTTGAACCTTTAGAACAATATAGTTATGTTGAATACATAAAATATTATAAATTTCCCATATGTGAAGAGGAATCATTTTCAATCGGGAGGTCTGAATTTACACAAATATTACAATCACTCATTTTTTTTCTAAAATGCTCCAGACCTGGATTCAACCAATTTTAAATGTGTCATCAAGCCTGCCAAAATATAGAAAATAAAAAATGTGACCTTTGCTACAAAAGAATAATACTGCACAATGCAAAGCATTGAATGTTACCTTACACAGTGACTTTAATTGTAATAATTAAAGAGCTTTATAAAGTTGTTGTGGATGATGGTGCTGATGAAATAGTAAAACAACCGATAACACTGCAGCAGTTTAATAGAGTGAGGCATCTAAATGAGGTGAAGATGATTTTATACAGTTTAAACCAAGCATTAGAATGGGGATGAAAGGGGATTTAAGCTACTTTTAATAAATGTTTGGTGACTGAAAGAAGAGTATTTCAGAAACTATTGGACTCCCATGATGTTCATGCACAATGTTTATGGAATTATAGAGAAGGATTTGAAAAATATATCCATTTACTTTTAGTGGTGTGAAAGAAAATCAAAGCTCAAAGGGAAGATTTGTCCTTTCTTGTGCCAGAGGTTCCAGCTGTTGCTGTTGTAATGCCGTGTGGGATATCGTTTTTGCAGCATTTATAAACATTATCCAGGAATAAACACTACGCTTACTTGAGTACTGAATTTGAACTTGTTCATTAGAACTACATTGTAATGTACCCATCCTTTGACGGCTACTCCCAGCAGGACAAGGTAATGTGTAAGCTCATATCATCTTAAACTAGTTCCTTGGATATGACAATGAGTTGATTGTACTTAATTGTCCACAGTTATTCTATACCCGTTTGAAAATGCTTGGAATGTGCTGAAAGAAGATATTTTTACATCATGGATGTGCAGTCAACAAATGTGGAGTAAATATATGATGTCCTCATGTCAATGTGAACCAAATTCTCTAGAAATGTTTGGACACTGTTGAATCTAGACCAGAATTAGAAGTAGTTCCAATGGCAAATCCATTAACTAATAAAGTGGCCGGTGAGGTAAAAAGCATATGTTAGATTGGCTAAGACAAGTTTATAAATGTTCACTGGAAGCCTCCCTTTAATGAGGCACTGTATGTAATGTAAAGCGAGTGAGTCAGATCGGAAGAGGAGATAGGGATCTATGACCTGGTTCTCCAGCCATTGTTTTGAAATTCCAGGTGTATGCAGGTGGAGAAAACCTTTTTTGAAGTTGATGTGAATATTCTTAGACTAGCCTGTTTTTGTGTATCTATTTCCTCACTGTATGAGCTAAGAGTTGCGTTTGGTAAATAAAAGCAGTTTTAACTGACAACCATCCTAAGAAACGTACTTTTCCCACAATACAGTTTCTTGGTTTACACATAAGGGTCGTTTGGCAGGTGAAACCCAACAATATGCACCAGTGCACACCAGATTGTTTTTGATATGTTATTGTTCTGGTTTGTTATCATGTGAAAGGATGATAGCATGTTAAAACAACGCTATGAGACAAAGGTGGGGGAGGCTTGTACACAATCCAGCGTTGATACCTGTTACAGAAAGGTGCAAAGGTAGAAGTTTATGATTGATGAGCAATGTGGCTAAAAGTGTGAGCTAAGATTCTGCTGGTACAGGGTAGCATATCAACACAAACTGTACTGTACAAATACTGTGGTAGTATAGAAGATGGAGAAACTAACAGTTGGATCCTATTTTTTGTTCTTGATATTGGTGAATGTAGCCACTTAAGTTTTAGTAAAAAAAATATTTGACACTTTTTGTGTGTGGCTTTAGCTTGGTTTTCCTCTGAAATACTTATTGAAAATAGCTAAACAGAAGTGGGTGTGTTTGTCCAGGAAACTCCTCATCTTCCTCAGAAGCTGCTTGTCAAAACAGCAGATCATTTTTTCAGTCCTGTCCTTGTTGGGAATTTCTGAGAATACACAGGTAGCAGCAATGCTTGGGAAAATTGTTGGAGATAAAGGATACAGGTCACTAGTGATATTCCATGATTTTCTTTCTGTTTATATGTGTGTGAGAAATGAAAAGAGAGAAAAATAAGAAAGGATGTAAACTAGCCAGTCTATGTTATACCACCAAGCGAGAGTCTGGGCCTCTTTTAAACTACCCACTATGTGTGAGGTTAGTTTAAAAGCTTTTAGTGTCATTTCAAAACAGAGGAAATTTTCAAGCTTAAATAACTCCTGTGTTTATACCACCAGTCTTATTTTTATGTTGTGGACCTTTCACCTGTCCAAGCTAAATGCCTTTAACTGTTTAAACAAGTATCTTAAGGCTAGAAGTTGTGGTTATGCAACTAAATTATTGTGAAGGTAATCTTTATTTAGGGAATTCCTTTTTTCTTTTCAATGGTTTCCCTTAAATGTCAACTCTCTCATTTAATGCACTAACTCTGATCTAAATAGGTTCAATATTCCAGCTTTTTGCTGCCATTGAGATGGTTTTTGCATTAAATGTTTTTTTTATTATAATTTATGTTAGCACAGTTAGAGGCCACGGTAAAAAAAAAAATCCCTTTTGACACTACATATCTACCAGATTGCCCTCACAGTCTTCCTGAATGTGACATTTGACCTCTGACCTTCCCCGTAATTCTTTGTGGCCTGTTGACGTGTGAGCTGAGTCTTAACCAGCTTTTTCTCTTTACCTTTGGCATTTTTTTCCTCCTCTGTCTGAGGCCCACCAGGGGAGACGGTGTGACAGCCTAGTGTCCACTTTCAAAGGCTTGTTTCCTCATGTTTTTTTAAAGTGTTTAGATGGACCATGGAGGCCTGTGAGGCATCCATGCAGAACAGGAACCAATTCACATCCCCATAAGACAAACAGCAGGAGGTTTTGCTACTATTAGTTGTGATCATTGTACACTACAGTATGTGTTAAGAAATTACAACATGAAAATACACTGGAATTAACTTATTTTTAATTTCAAAGTTTATCTTTTTTTAGGTCAATGCATTTTTGCAGCGTTACTGTAGATTATAGAACATTTTACTGGATTCAAAGTGAGCTTTATGCTCATAGTGACTTAATCTGTGAATTTTCTTCTTCCTATTAATGAGAGCTGCAGATGAGAGGTCCTGGAGAAGGTGAAAGGTGCTTAGGGATGATGTATGAGAGGCCCATCCATCCATTTCTCGGTCTCATTTCCACATACAAACACACACAGATGTTGGATCATGTGTCTTTTGGACATTACAGGGCCCCTATAAGCTTTCTGATGTGGACAAACATCAACATAGTGAGAGCTGAGAGAGTAAGGAAAGGGCGTGAGTGTGTTTGTTTTTACCCACAGCTGTTGAGGTGTTAATCTAGTTGAGAGATGAATATGAACTCTAAGTAAATGTGAGATTTTTTTTCCTGCTGTTTTTGCAAATCAGTTCTTTGGTCTAGAATATATTAGTTGTGGGTGCAAATACATTTTACTGAAATTTAAATAGTTCAAAAGAATTTTTGCTAATGCTTGTTTTTATTTGATTGATCCATTTTTCTGTATCTTCTATATTGATTAGCTCACTTAATAAGAATATGATTTAATAAGTTTTTTTCATAATTCAGTTTAATGCAAAGAAAAGTAGGAATGTATGTTACATAGATTCATTTTAATGAAGAAATATACTTTAAACTTGGAAGAAGAAAGAAAGCTCCTGCTGTTGCTGTCCTTATTTCCACCCTACCTTGCTTAAGAAAGTTATAGCCGTCTTTGCACCTGGGAATGTTTGATGGATCTTTAAGTACCAACTCCCAATAGGAATATCCTCCAAACATAGGCGTTTCATAGGCCTTTCAACCATGCATTCATCCCTGCTTTATTGCTTAAACCACATGTTTCCGTCAACCCTATTTTCTGTTATATTCCGGGATAGAGTACTGTACCAATACAGGCTTTTCAGGTAAGACCTTGTTTGGCTGTCTGTCGGACGACTGTCAACCCTGACAACCCGACTCCAAGCCATTAATTTTAAAGGGGAAAACAACAGATCGTTGTTTACCATATCTTTATTTGTAAACTGGGCTAATAATGTATATATATATATATTCATTTTTTATGAGAAACTGTAGCTTTAAAGACTGTCAATATTACCAAAAAATAAGTGCTTAAGATAGACACTTTTGCATTCAATGACTACATGTTTTTGGATGTTGTAAATAAAGAATAAAAAGAAATCTTATAAATAATTTTGTAATATTTCAACATATCTATTTTCATTTGATAAATGTTTCTAAAAGAGTCATTAAGCAAGTCATCCTAAAAACATTAGAGTGCACTTAAAGGTAAAAAATGCAGTCCCTGTAAAAAAAGAAAAACAATTAAGGCAAGATGGTATAATTTATGTAATGAACTTTTTCCAAATTAATATTTTATGTACGTGTATTTTTTAGGGAGGGGGTAGAAAAGCTGAATGGACATGGAAAATAACCTCTCAGTATATCTTAAAGCTATATAAAACCCAAATAAGGTTTGCTGTTATTTATGTTTTAGCTTAATAATACTTCATTTCCCAGGGCCAGTTAAACCATCCCATGCATAGCATTGAGATGATGTTTATATATTACTTGATGCTAGGTTTTATATAATCATGTCTTATGTTTAGTCAGAACTTTAGCAAGTTCTTTTTTATGTTTTTTGTATCATAACAAAACCTAGAGGAAAATGAATGAAAACTAGTTGGTTTGATGCCAAATATCATCTTTTTTTCAGATTGTCAGTCAGCTAAGGCCCTGCAGGTCCTCACAGCCCTCTGCCAGGGAAAAAAGAGCTGTCGGGTCCAAGCCTCCACTAGAGAATTTGGTGATCCATGCTACTCTGGCACCAGGAAGTACCTTAGTGTTATCTACACATGTGGTGAGTTACACAGAATGCTTACTTCCACTAGGGGGTGGTACTTTCTTAGTTATAAATTATACATTTTCTGAGTGTTTTTTTTTTCTATGATGTTGTTGGGGTTTTTTTGTTTTGTTATTTGGAACTAAAATGCACAACAAAATCTAGCAATTTTGCTTTTTAGATCCTGCATGATTGCAAATATCCTTTAATCTTTTTGGGGGGAGGCTAATATTCAAATAAATAAAAACATTACAAAGAGCTTTCGAAATATAGCAGATGTATTTCTTCTTTGCTTTAGAGATTTTTCTGTAAATTTAGGAAGTTATCTCTTTTCTCTAACTTCTGTTTTAACTTTACATCTACAGATGATATATAAAGATAAAGTCTTCCGTCTTTACCTATTCTTTACCCCCAGGTTAATCCTGAACTGTCAAGGCTGTAATTCATTAACCGCACACTTACTAAAATTTTCAAAAGGTTTCACGCACACGTACAGACACACATCTACACACACACACACATACAAGCTCTCTGAGGCGCCTCAAGCCTCAAATCGATCAGTGAGCACGATGACATGAAGCTTTTCAAATCCTGAAGAACATTAGCTTAAGAAACCCCAAATTAGATGGATTCTGCTCCAAGGCTTGGCATGTCAGTGGTATTTTTGAGTTCTAATTTAAAGGTCTGCATTTTATTTCATCTTTAACTGGTCCCTCTGGGCTGGAAAAGTATCTTTTTTGTGCATTCATTTAGATGGAGTGTATCTGTGTGGAATGTGTTTTCTGCTTTTCTTCAACATCCTTAATCAATTCACTTATTATGAATCCTAAACTGGACTTTTACGTGTTTGTTGTCTGGTTTTCACCTCTTATCCATCATTGATCTCTAGATACTTTAACAAATTATTTAAAAAAAAAATCCATGCAGCCTGTGGCTCAATGACAACCTCCCACTGCAGACAAAAATATATAGACTGTTAGCTGTGTTTACACAGTCGTTTGGCCTGAGCATCTGTCTGACCTTTCTTATCCCTCACTGATAACTCAACAGTCAACCTTAACAGATCTGGTGCTGAAGTTGAGTTTGTAGATGTCTGCA
>JAUZNJ010031491.1:0-14192 GCA_034780135.1 Jordanella pulchra | reverse complement strand
ATTTATCTCTGTTTTCTCCTGCATCAGTCAGAACTGAAGAAGCCTCTTGGATGAGAGGAGAAACGTCTTCTAGAAAAACTACACGTCCAGCTGCCTAAACTAAACTTTCCTAGCTTGACCTGGATGACTGAGAACCTTCACCGATTTTAATGTGGTGACGTCACGAGTATGCTTCGGTTTCAATTGACACAGATCTGTCCCGCATGCTCCTGTTCTCCCCGAGTCCATACTTTTGGCGTTCTTGTGAAGAACGTACTTGGCGAGAACACAAGTCCAGAACTGAGAAACGGCCCAGAGATATCTGAAGTCAGAGTCGCTCTCATTACATTATTGACATTTGACTTCAAAAGGGGAAGTTGAAGATTTTGACCAGTACAGGGTGGGACACCAGGCTGTCGTCTGATCTGGTTGTATGCTGATGTAACGTCTAGGGTTCAGTCCAGGAATGTTCATTATTCCAAATGTTTAGAATCCAGAACTGAACGGCATCTGCTTTTGGTTCTGTACTGAAACTGGTTAGAGTTTAATTAACTAATTAATTGACTAATTGTAATAAACAACTTTCTGTTTTAGGAAATGTTTCAAATACTTCCATATGTAAGAAGCTGTTGATTCGTATCCTCAGTTCAGACGATGACCATGAAGAAACATTTGCGACATCTTAAATCTCTAATCTCTCCTCCTCTATCCTTCCTGCAGGTGTTCAGGAAAAGAGAAAGGATCCTGAGGTGGACAGCTCCTTCCTCCTGTCTGCTGAGGTCCAGTCTTTTCAAATAAAGATGCCAAACTGCTTCACTCCAGGAGCTTCTCCTGCAGCATGACTGAATTATCTCTGCTCTGTCCGAGAGGTAAAGACACCTGAAAACTCCAACAACTCTGAAATTACACTACTTTCGTTTTTTCCCTTTGAACCCAGAAACAGTCCGGATTTTCTAGCATAGGTTTGTTTGGTATCGTTTACATTTTATCATGTTGTTGTGATGAATATCTCAAAAGAAATCCTTGTTAAAATATGTTTCTGTTTCTAAATGGACCGTTTCAGCTGAAAAGGAGAGTGACTAAATGTGGATTGAGTGATTCTTTTTTTGACCTTCACAATAAAAGCAGAGTCAAACTGTCAGCCCTACAGTTTCTGCACCTCCATCCACGTTCTGCTTGAATCTTCTCATAATCTCATTGTTTTATTGTTTTTTCTAGGCTTAACTTTAGTGAAAATTTCACAGAAAATCCTTTGTTTGATTTTTTCGAAATTGTGAAATCTCTAAAACTCTGCAACATGTTTGAAGCTCCTCTTTTAGCACGTTCCCAGACAAGCTGACTCCTTCTAAAAATCTCTAGTTCTATCAAAGCATCTCAGAATTTGTGATCATATATTTTAATTACTTGATTTTTAATGGGATTAATTAACAACATTTCAGAAGAATGTTGCCTGATTCAAAAGCTGATCTGTAAACGATCACACTCATTAAAAAAAAAACACTTACATTTTACTGTAGATCTTTTATGCGTATTTTTTTCATTATTAGTAATGGAAATAATAATAATGTTCTAAAGTAAATAACATTTTAAAAACACATAACATTCTTTTATCATTCCCAATTTCTGTTTTATTCCGGTTTTATTTAAATCTTTTTAAACTGCTCAATGTTGTGAAGTTATTCCTTTTTTTACACACAGAAGTCTTTGTTGTTTTATTTACTAATTTCTTTTTTTATGTATTTTGTATGAATTTGAAACAGAGCAAACACTCCACCACTGTGAAAATAAAATGTTTGCGTTATCAATAAATAAAGTCTGAATGTATATATTTTTTCCACTCTGTTGTAGAAACAGCGCCCTCTACTGGTGGTCCTCAAGGACCTCCGATTTTAACCATATGCAACATAAAACCCTGCTTTTTAAAAAGAGACGAAGTCTCTGATTCTGCTCTGTGTGTTTAAAAACTTTTAAACTGATCTGATTCCGTTTCCCTTTTTTGAGTCATGCATAAAGATTATTGATGTGGCCCAGCTTTGACAAAATTAAATAATCCACAAGGGCCACCACAGGTTCACCATGAACAAGTAATTTATGCAGGCAAAAATAAATCAGTTTTCCGGTCCTAACACTGTCAGTCTATTTAAACTTAATCCACCCAAACCGTTTATAATTATTCAAAAACGGAGAACCATAACTAAATAACAAATAAAACAAACATAATCTCAAAACAAATATTGAACAATAAACTAGAATAAATAACCCTAACTAGATTATCCACAAAAATAACCAAAAATTCAATTAATAATAACAAAAAATAATTGGCTCTTACAACTATTTTTATCTCAGTCCGCTGCCATGGCTCAGTGTGCAGTTTATTAACTTGCCACTAGAGGGCGGTAAATGCTTCACTGTTTGTGTCCATCCAAACTCCATTTGAAGGACATTAGAGTGAAGATGTAGTTTGATGCAACTGAGATTAATCTGAGAGACTATGGAGCGCAAGGAACATATTTTAAAAAATAAATGAATTTGAGGAGGATGCGTTTTGAAAAAAAAATGAAAAAGGTTCAGGAAGTAATTTATAATTTGTATGAAAAATAAAATCTGAATAGCAAAATGTTAATTTTATTGGTTGGACTTTTACATACACGTTAAAGTAGCTCCCAAACACCCTTTTTTATGTGTGTGAAACATGTTTTTTGCCTTCAATAATACTAAAGCAACTTTCACTCCAAGCCACAGGACAGCAGGTGGCCAGCTTCATTCAGCTAAGAGGGAACTGCTGGGCAGAGCCAGAGATTAGACTGCTCTCTTCAACCACAGAAAGTTTATTCGTACCCATCAGCTGTTCTTTGGGGTTGCTCTTTAGATCTGCTCAGCACAAACACAGAGGTGGTCAGGACACGTCGTACACAGGTGTCCTTGAGGCTGAGGACGTTCTCTTCCTGCTGCTTTCTTTCATCAGGCAGAGTGAGAGCAGCAGAATCATTGTCAGCACTTTTACACCAGACCTCTGGGGAACGCCTCCATGTTGTTTTATTGGCCAGTGATGATGGATCTGGATCCAAAACAGGATCAAAGGTCCTCCACATCTGTATCTTTCCAGATGTTCTGTGGATTGTCTGCTCTACAAAAGCAGGGAGGTAAAGAAGGTTTGTGTGAGGAACTTCATTTTCAGTCAGCTTGTGATTCTCTGTACAGGCATCATGTCTCATCATGACCTGCAAGTTGTCATAATGGAGAAAGGCCTTGTTGCCCAAACTGTCTCCTGATGAAGGCTCTCACTGATCTCATTCTTCTGTTTCCACCTGTCTGGTTTAGAAACACTGATTTATTCTCCACAAACCAAACACCCTGCCTTATTTTTCCTGTAAATAGAAAGTTCGACTCCGTGTTTTGGGAAAAACAATAGCCTCTCTAGGGAAAAGGTAACGTTCATGTTTCATAAACTGGCATCATTGGTGCAAAACATCACGAGGATTAATACATCAGAAGGATCTCAGAGCAGGAAGAGTCTGCAGGTGACGTAGTTTAACATATTGTTTTCTGTCCACAACCACCTGCTCTTTGTCCACGGGGACATCCTGGACAGGACTGCCTTTCTGGTTAGGAGTCCTGAACTTTGAGTCGTCCTCTCCTCTGATGAGGTCAACCATAACAAGTGAAAGCTGCTACAGGTGGCATCAGATTGTTTTCAGTCATTTCCAAACACTTCTGACATCGACTTCTTCATTTCTTGACCTGAAAGCTCCCCTATTCTTCTTCAGTCAAGCTCTTATACCAGGGCTGATCCGAGGCATATGTTTATTTAACAGATGTCTTCCCCTATGGGGGGTCAATGGGCCGACCCTCAGAAGTGTAGAGGGTGAAATTTGTAAAATGAAAATGTAAAAACAATTCAGTTTCTACAACTCATTTCATCTGAACACACTGTAAAAATATTGGTTTTACTTTGGCATAAACATTAAGTTTCCCTTTTTAAAAAAGGAATTTTCTTCAAATATCCGTTTTTAAAGGTATCAGTGATACCAGATGAAAAGTTTCTCCTAACTCTATCACATAAAACAGAAATAAATTCAATCAAAGTGAGTCAAAAATAGAAATGTTACATTGTCACAGTTTTTGCAAACGTCTGGGTTGAACTGAAAGGTGTTTCTGAACCAGCAGAACTTCTACATCCTCTGCATTTAGATCCAAACTGGGTCTTTGTTCTGATCCATTCACATAAAGCGGATCTGTGTCCAGGGATCCCAGTGACGTCAGATGTATTAGTGACGGCTGAAGGGGCGTGGTTTTATAGTGACGTAACGGTGAGCAGCCCCCTCTGATTTAAAGCCGCCGCCGCTCAGATGGACAGACAGAACGGCCGAACCTTGGATCGGGTGTCAGCGGGACCTCTGCTGCTCAGTGACCGCCTCAGTGACGCCGCTCCTCTGATGGAGCTGCCGGGATTCCTTCACAGTCTGCATCGCTCCGGACCCGGTCTGGTTTGATTTAACGGAACCATAAGTTCGGTTCGGCCGTCCTCTCCGTCTTCCAGCAGGCCGCCGTCTCCTCCGTGACTCTCAGTTCCCATGCGATTCTTCAGACTCACATTCAAGTGCTTCGTGGATTGTTTCTGAAGGTCGCGACCTAAAGTCGGTTCTCATTTTTTTACTTTTGATTTCAGTTTGACAGAAAAAAATCTCCCGCATTATTTTAAGAATATTTCTTAGTTTCTGGCCTGTTTTAGTCTATTCTTAACAAATTGTTTAAAAATAAACTGAACTCATAAATTAAAACTCTATAGAAATAAAGTATTTCCCAGAAAGCAGAGGGGAGAGGGTCCACAGAGGACTGAACTGGACCTGCTGGGTCTGACTGGTCAGTGGGACTCTTACCTGGAGGTGGACTGGGATTACTGGAAGGTTACTGGTTCTGAACTGGTGGGAGAAAGAGACTGACTGAGAGACTTGGAGCAGCTGTGGAGAGTTAGAAAGCTGCAAAGTTGGAAACCTGTCTGGTTCTGAAATATTCTGACGGGTTCTAAAATAGTCTGATTGGTTCTGATTGCTTCTTATTGGTTCTGACTGGATCTGACTGGTTCTAAACTTTAGATTTAAAGGGAAACCTGATCAAATCGGAGGTAACAAGGAACATCCATAAAACCACTATAGTTTCTTACTGGTATCTCACGGGTGTCTGACTGGTTCTGATTGGTTACTGGTGTCTGACTGGTTCTGATTGGTTACTGGTGTCTGACTGGGAACCTGAGTCTTAGTTTGGTAAAGAATCTGAAATCTGAGGACAAGAAAGAAGCCGTTCAGGGTTGACTGAGACTGGACATTAGAACTTTTACTGGTTCTGGACTGACTTCTGACTGGGTCTGTACTGGTTCCTGTCCTGCCAGCGATGGAAAAGCAGGCTCTGCCCGCCTCCACCTGCTCTGTGGTTCACCTGGAGGAGACCAAGAAGAACTCTCTCCTCCTGTCCAACGGCAGCGTTTACCCTCCTGCAGCCGTCAACGGCAACCTGGTCCCGCTGACGGCGGCGGCCGGTCCTGGTGTAGCAGGTGGTCCTGCACTGGATAAAAGAGGGGGCGCCGCCAACGGGGTCGGACCCGGGTACCAGGAGCGCGAGACATGGACCCGGCAGATGGACTTCATCATGTCCTGCGTGGGCTTCGCCGTTGGACTCGGAAACGTGTGGAGATTCCCCTACTTGTGCTACAAGAACGGAGGAGGTGAGCCTCACACACACTGGGCGGGGCTTGTCTAGCCCCGCCCCTTCTGTAGTCCACACTTAAAATATGGTTGCAGCAAATGCAGCAAATACAGCCCCAGATGTTCCACAGATGAGAGGATGGAGCTGGACCTGCAGCTCAGCCGTTTCTACAAACGTTCAGGTGTGAACCACAGAGGAAGTGGTCTGACAGATGGGCGTGGCTAAAGGAATGGGGCGGGGCCAGAGTTCGTGATCCTGTTAGGAAGCGATGGTTGTCAGTGATCTGAGTGGCAGCAGCAGGTTTATCTGATCAGCTGCTGCAGAGGAAGCTGAGCTCAACGTGCTCAGAGTGGCGCCTCCAGTGTTTTACTATAATTACACGCAAGCAGGACGCCTGTGTGTGCGTGAGATTAAAACGTTGAACACGATGGTTTTCATCAGGAGCAGAATACAGATCTTAGAAATGATCCTTACTGATCCCTTTTCTCTTTTCCTAACATCGTTGCTCTTCCTCAGATTTCTATTGTGAAATTAAACCAGAAAACAGAGAAAATTCCAGTTTTCTTTTCCATCTAGAAAATAATGAATAAATCATTATATCCTGATTATTAATTAATTTATCATTTGAACGGAAAATCCAACAACAGGCAACACCGAGAGAGTGAATTTGTATATAAGTGTGTATTTATTAACAGCTTAATACAGCAGTTAGAACAAATGTTGCGTTTCTTTGCGGTGAAAAGCATAAAATGAATCTTGCTTTGATAAATGAACAGTTTGTTTAAACATAGATACATGATGCTGTTCAGATCTCAGCTGTCTTGAATACAGTCAGTGACTCCCAGCAGAGATGTCATCTGATCTGATCCTAGATATCTACAGCAGGGGGGCAGCAGAGCCATGGTTGGGGTCACACTGTCCGTCTGAATGGGGGTGGGGGTGGATTGGAGGTTTGCATGGAGCTGGAGGAGAGGATGATCACATCAGTCGGTCCATAAATGAACCAATCCCCAGTTATGGAGCACTGTTTATTCACAAGGGACGACACAAGCTAATGAGAATAAGCTAAATCAGACTAAACATGGGAAGCAGAGCTGTGCCACAGAGATGCTAACAAACATTCTTCATTCATTCTGTATATTTCTATGCCTTCAGTTCACAACACGTGACCTCAGGTCGCTTTATAGATCCAGATTAATCAGATCATCCAGTTAGATTAAGAGTAAAAGTTTTCTATCTAAGGAAAACCAGCTGACTGCATCCAGTCATTGACCTTGCAGGCTTCACTCCTCCTGGATGAGCAGGTAGAGGTTGTAGATATTCGCCTGCATTTTGTCCTTATAGCAACCCCTCACACTGAGAATGCAGCAGCGGTGGAGAGGAAAACGTCCTTCTTCCAGTAGAACCAGGCTCTTTCTGCTGAGGCCGGCTGGGATTCAAGGAGACAGAAGCAGACATAGAAAAAGAACATAGAAGCACTGATCTATATATACTTTCTATGTTAGAAAAGCTAACCGTAAGCTAGCTCCACAGGCGGCTCTGTCTGGGAAAGGGCAAATTAATCAGACAAGCTCTGAGCTAATTTTCATGTCAAAGGATGAAAGAGAGCAGATCCAGTTAGTCTCAATAAAAGCTGAGCCCATAACTATGTCTAGGAGAGAAACAGGACTAAACACTGAAAAACAGACCAAGCTCCAACATCCACAAACTAAGGTGTTGGTGGCAGCAGCACAGCTGATATTTCTCTCCAGGTTGGCGTCACAGCCAAACAGGAACAGACCAGACAAATATACTTTAATGATAAACAGCAAAGAGAGCAGAAAGTTAGAGGTTGAACTACTAGAAACCGGTGATGCTAGCACAGCAGTTGCTAATGCTAACAATGCTACACACAGGTAATGCTGGCATGGGTGCTACTAAAACAGGCGATGCTAACCGATCAGATGCTAACTCGTTTACTCCTGCTATAAAGGTGATGGATGCTATTCTTCAGAGGTGCTTGAAGAACCAAGAACGCAAATGATACAAGATGGAATAAAGTGTAAAATCTAAAGTATAATGACACATAAAGAGCAAACATACACCAGACAAATAACCAGTTTAATTGATTTACATCTCATCATTGTTATTGTTTTATGTAATCAGCTAAAAAAACTGAGGTTTCCTTTAAGTGATCTGTGTTTGTTGGTGTCCCTGCAGCTCTAGATTATTGGTAGAAGTTGGATGGACTCTCTGGGTTTTAAAAGTGAATGAAAAGTAAATCTCTGGATTTTGGACCAAGAGAGATGATACTGATCAGCTGGTAAACTGGTCTTTTTATGCTTTTTATTCTCAGCACTGATGCAGAGTGAGTTTTCATATTGAATCTTCGTCACATGGAGCTAGTCGTCCTTCGGGTGCTCTTATTCCACCTTGACAGAAAAAGGCTGAATCAGTTTAAAGAGCGGGTCCAATGATCAGAACTTTGATGGAATAAAAAAGTGAAACAACAGTGTCTGTTTGAGTTTTATTGTTTAGGTTTTAAAGGTGATAATTAGTTCAATTAAAGCACAGCATCACAACAAGGACATGACCCCAGCAGAACCCCTCGGTACCGTCACCCCAACATGTATTTCTGCATAAAATGCTGCCTGAGCTTCAGAAAGCCCGGAGAACCGGTAAACTGAACCAATAAATGAGTCGTTTATTTCAGAGTAGAGTCCCACAGCGCCCCCTGCTGCTGTTTAGACAGAATGCTGCAGTTAAGGCCTCATTCTTCAGACTGCAGGCTGCATCATCCATCTTTTTACATAATCTGGACAGAACCGGGTCATCTCAGGACCGCTGCGGTCTGCCAGTAGCTTCTGGGCTCCTGCTGGGTCGCTCTTCTGAGAATCATTCCTGAACTGGTTGTTGGAGAATGAGGCGACGCCAGCAGGAGGTTTAATCGTGTCTCATTGAATCAAACCGTCTGCTTCTCTGGAAAGGTCTTGTTCTCACCAGCGGCTGTCTGAGCTGGCAGAGGAACGGTCTGGGGGGATTCAGTGAAAAAGGTCCAGTTCTCATATTACTTTCAGACTTTCTGTTAAGGTCAGCAGCCTCTTGACTGATTGGTTAAACCTGAAGGACCTTTCGGGTGTCTTTTTGCTGTATTGTTTCGCTCTGGCCTCTGGTCCAAACCTCTGAACCAACGATTCCTCCTCTTTTATTCCTCCCCCTCGTCTCGTTGCTTAGTTTTGTCCTCATTTTGTCCTTTTTGTCTTTGTCCTCTAGTAAATCGGAGCGACTTTGATTTATTATCCTGCAGCGTCTGTTGGTGCTGCAGTAAGTCTGTGAAGGACAAACACATTCAGGCCTTTAGATCTGTGTGTGTGTGAGACACAGAGTGGTATTTTTGTGCGGACCGATACTTTTCCTGCAACATCTGCACCATCTGAGTTGTTCTACCTTCAGCACAACCTCTCAGTGATTCTGAGCCTGACCCAGCTTAGGTTCAGCTATTTTAATGATGGATAGATGCTCTGGGGAGGGGTGGGTAGTAACTGGTTACATCTACTTGATTAACTTAAAAAAGTCAAACCTGTGGAGAAGTTTTATTGTACAATACTCTTTCCTTACTTCGCTCATATTTTTGTGAAGCATCGCTACACTGACATGACTAAACTCTCTGGCTAACCCCATGAGTAGCTTCATGCTAAGCACAACAGATGCTAAAACAGATGCTCCTAAACAGGTGAAGCCAAACCAGGAGGTTCTAGCACAAATGCTAATGAATAAGGTGATGCTAGCACATGAGCTACTAAAATAAATTATGCTAGCACAGGTAATGCTAACATGTAATGCTAGCACAGGTGCTACTAAAATAAATTATGCTAGCACAGGTAATGCTAACATGTAATTCTAGCACAGGTGCTATTAAAATAAACTATGCTAGCATATGTGCTGCTAACATGTGATGCTAGCACAGGTGCTACTAAACAGGTGAAGCCAAACCAGGAGGTTCTAGCACAAATGCTAATGAATAAGGTGATGCTAGCCGATGTGCTACTAAAATAAATTATGCTAGCACAGGTGATGCTAGCATGTGATGCTAGCACAGGTGCTACTAAAACAAAATTATGCTAGCACAGGTGCTGCTAACATGTAAAGCTCGTACAGGTGCTACTAAAATTAATTATGCTAGCACAGGTGCTGCTAACATGTAATGCTAGCACAGGTGCTACTAAAACAGATTATGCTAGGATAGCTGCTATTAAAATGGGTGACGCTAGCACAGGTGCTGCTAAAACAAGTGCTATTAACAGGTAATGGTGAATATTCGGTAAATATTATATATTAGAGAGTGTTTTTGTACCTTTATTCTGAAAAGTCTTCTGACTTTGTTATTTTTTTGTTGGTTCTTTTGTGTTTCCAGCTTTCAAAATGCCTAAGTTGACCTATAACTGTTTGTCCGATTGCATAATTTATACATAAAATAAGATGTTCTGGTCCAACATTCCTTTTACTGTTACTGGCGTTACTTCATGGACACCTGCCACCCGCTGTTTTCTGATGAAGGAATTGCTGCTGAGTGCAGCTAATAAACGTTTAGACTTCATACATCATTCTGTTCAAGAGTGAACAGCTGCTCTAAAAAAGGAAAGAAAAAAGGAGGAAGTGATGAGATCCACAGATGGACCCAACTGTCATGAACCCGACATCACCAAGTAACTCCGCTTTGCTGCTCTTTAGATGTTCATGCAGGTTGGGCTCCAACCAGGAACATCTCATTAGTTGCAGAGTTGGTGGTAGCCTGAAGTATTTTGAACAACCAGAGGAGATGAAACCGGGACAGAGAAGGAGGGATGAGGGCTGAGGAGAGGTGAAGCCTGTCAACAGGATTAAAAGATTACAGGCCACTCCTGTTAATCTCTGCTCCACATGCTGACTCGCTCATAAAACTATCGCAGACCCGACCAAAGGTCCGTTACCATGCAGACATGCTGCAGGAATGAGGACACCAACAGTCTCAGAGACTGTGATTAAATCTATAAACTTCCGATAACTTTAAACATCTCCGATTTCTACCAGTAATGCCTGAAAGAAACCATGAAGAACTGAGCAAGAGTCCAGATAGAGCCAGAAATAAAAGTCTCCAACATGCAGGATGGACCCATCTGGGCTCAAAACACCTGGAAGCTTTAGGTTCTGATCAAAAAGTTCAACCTGATCCAATCCTTTCCTCTCACTGGTGCCTGAATCAGTCCAGAGCCGATTGGTGCCTCATGAAGCTGCAGCTTTTTCTCCTCGGTTTTAACATTCATTCCTTTGCTTCAGATGAAAACATGCAAACAAACCAATAGAAAACTTTGATATTGATGATAAACAAAATAAAAGCCACAGAATTACTGGTAATAACAGAATCCTATAGAAATTATTTTGCAATGTTTATAAAAAACGCCAATAAATAATTTTAGAAATAATTACTTATAAACCTGAAACCCAGAACTTTAGTCAAAAGTTCTGGGTTTCTTAGGCTATAATCTTAGACTGTAAAATGATTTGAATTATTTGAAATGTCATCATTACGGAATAAAATTAGATCGGTTTACATATTGATGTGGAGTCATTGTCCAGCCCTGTTTTTGATTAAACTAAGACTATTGTAACAATGATAATTGTCATTTTTTATCATGCACATGGAAGAAGAAAGACAGGGTTCAAAAGTCTCCTTGAAATGTCTGGAATTTGTTCAAAGCATCATCTCGATATAAATGTAGATTATGAATATTGTTACCCTGAATGTTGGCTGTATATTTTATCCACTTTTTATTGAATCTAATACAACATCTTCATTGGCTTGAAGTGAAATTGTTTATCATTAACACATCCAAGGATAGAAGAAGGAAAATGTCGCTCTGTGTGGTTCTTGAATTTTGGAGCATTGGTCCTTAAATGTCCATTAAAAATCCTTAAATTATCCTTGATGTTAACTAATGTGTGAACCTTGAAAGAAACACTTTATGCTTCAAGAATTGTCAGATGGAGTTAAACCCTTTTAGTGATGTGAGTCACACTGCAGCAGGCGGGTCGTCTGGGGTTTAGATGCCTGCAGCTGGAGGCTGTTGCTGATCTGCAGAGTCATGTTTAGTGCAGCTCATGGTTCACGTTTGTGGGCCACAGGATGCTAAACTCAGCTTAAACACGTCGGAATTTGGCAGACAGTCAGCTTGACGTCGGCAAAGCTTCATAGGAGCTAGGAGGGCGGTTGGCGTCTGACTCCTCGCGCTGCTTGTGTCCATGTGTGTTTGAATAAATGGAGGAAGTCATTTTTAGAGGATTAAATATTTTACTGAGCCGGATTGTTCAAACTTATGTCAATAAAATCGACATCTCGAGGCCTCTGTCTGAAAGAACATGAGGTTTAGAGAGACGAGGAAGACGTGCAGCAAAGGTCCTCAGACCTGAACAGAGGGGCGGCTCCCATCGGTTTAGTCCTGTGACATCAATCACCCGCGTCTGTGAATAATTCACCCAGCCAATATCACAGCAGCGCTCCATGTGGGTCATAAATCTGTGGGGCGTAATTAGATGTAAGGAGTCATCCTGACTGATCCGGAGTCGCACAGCAGCAGAGCAGGGAGCTGTTATGGAGGGATTATAGTTTCAATATGGTTTCAAACAAAGAACATGTTTATAAACGGAAATTTGAGAGTAACTTTGATATTTTTTTAGATTTCACTTTTTTCTAATTTAATTTTCCAAATGTTGTATTTTACTTTTTTATATTTCATTTGTTCAAATTTCCTTTTTTTTCACACTGCGTTTTACAAATTTTGTTCTATTTAGGATTGTTTTTCAGATTTCATTCTCTTCACTTCTGGGGGCGGGCTTTCCTCTGGACGGAGGAGCAAAGACTCCTTTTATTGGTTGCCTGGACGTTAGCAACAACATTTCATTGGTCAACACCGAGCGTCTGTATTGGGCTTGAAGTTTGTTCAGGAAATTGCAATTTCAAAAGAATGTAAATTCATAAAACTCAATCTGAAAAAGAAAATTATATTAAAAATGAAAAACAAACCATCTGTAAAAAAATTTAAAAAGCAGTAAAACATTACATTTGATAACAATAAAATATGAAGAAAAAAATCAGGGAAAAATGCAAAGTTTTAAAATTTAGAAGTTTTTCAAAGTTTAATCTCTGGATTTCATTTTTTTTCAAGCTTCATCTTCCATGCAACAATAATAGAACAAAATTCCCTTGATAAGCTATTTGCAGATTTCAGCTGCATCTTAAAATAATCATGCAGCCAATAACTTTTGCTCGTCACCTTGAGGAGTAACAGTGATTCAGCAGATCTGAGTGGAAATATTTATTTTTATACAGATTATTACCACAGATTAGCAAAGTTAAGACTAAATGTATGTTTTTGGTTCCATATAACTGTCACTGTGTGTAACTTCAGACAAAAATTGATGTTAATGTTCTGCTTTCGGACAACAAGCTTAACTTCACACCTCACCACAGTCTTACTGTCCTTTCAAATGACCATCCTCAGTCCTCTGCCTTTAGCTCTGCTCTGATCATATGATTTATAACGTTTGTTCTCAGTGATCAGTGCTCTTCATCAGTCCGGTTTTACACCTGGATCAATCTAATCTAAACTTAGATAATAACGATGATTTAACACTGAGCCAAAGAAAAACAGCTTACAGAAGCAAATATTATTTTATAGTCAATTCTGGATGATACTTAATAAACCGCCGGTTCTAAATGGGTCTTTGTTGTCCCTGAAGATTCGCTCCTTGGATAAGAGGCGACAACCAGGCCTAGTTTAGAATCAGGATCAGAACCGGCTTATTGGGCCCAGTTTGTTTTCAAGGAATTCGACGTTTGCCGTGAATAAAGTTTATGGCTCCAGTTATGCCTGTAAATATATCGGCCCAATGTCAATTAGCGAAGCCTGTTAATACTGTCAGGAGTGCAGCTGATGTTTGAGGTTCTCACAGTTTTTAGATCTTTGGTTCTGGTACCACAGAACCTTTGAATGTTCACTGGTTGATTTAGGGCTTTAGGTTCTGTGGAGTTAAAGTGAAGAACCAGAAGCTGTGGTTCACAGGAGCTGCTGCTGCTGCTGATGATGATGATGGGAAGATCCCTCAGACTTGCTGACCCTGAAACTTCTGAAGTAATCCTCTCAGTTACGGCCAAGCTAACAGCCTTACAGCACTGAGTTTAATGGGGGGGGGCACGCTAACCTCTGCTGCCCCGTCCAGCTCACATCACAGTGACGCAGTTCACGTCCTGCGGCTCTCATGCCTCAGAGGGAAGCTCCTGCAGACATGATGCTTCATTCATGTTTTCTGCTCCACTTTCATCCTTTGTTTGTTTTCTTTGACCAAATTATCAGATAAAAGATCAACTGGAAACACGTCAAAGTTTCTGTGTGTTTAGAAACACTTACATCACTCCATCCCACCGCCCACTTCACCAGGTGCAGCTTTCTCTTACCGGGTCGGACCTCCGGTTCCTTCAGAACTCCCAGAACTCA
>JAUZNJ010031490.1:0-14192 GCA_034780135.1 Jordanella pulchra | reverse complement strand
GTTTGCACCTTCTTATCTACTTTGCCAGTATGTGACATGTGAATTTCTCCGCTGTGAGATCAATAAAACTCATCTAAGAGGAATATACCAGAGATGTTATAAGGATAAAGTTGACAATTTAAAGGTAGAGTTTGGTTATAAAACGTTATCCCAAACTTTTGAAATCTCATAAATCACAATCAGTAGTTTAGAAATGGTTAGATAACAGAATATCTGCAGGTCTACCAAGACAGAGGGCCCTGGTACCTCTGCAGGACGTACAGAGATCATCAGCTAAAATAGGAGAATCTATTGAAAGGGATTTCTTTTTTAAATAAACAATGAAAAACAAACAAAACTAAACATCACTGATTCAAGATTAATAATAACAAAGAAGAAGAAAAAAACAAAGAGAAAATAAGAAAAGACAAAGAATAACTTAAAAAAGACCTCAAACTAACAACCAAAGATATTTAGATGTACATGTATGCAGATAAATACAACAGTCATTTTACATACTGATGTAAGATGACTAAACAATCCACAAAGGCAGCAGACAAGTGAATGGCATATTTGAAAATAGATCAAATAAAATATACTACATGTAAAGCCAGTTTTACTCTCCTAGAAGTAGATAATAAGTTAGAAGTTTTGTAGGAAAGAGTGTCACAGTTTCCAGATCCTCCAGAACGTTTTCATTTTATGATGACGAGTTAAGAAGCTGTTTATGCTTTGTGTATTTAAATACTTTTTTATGGGTATGTTACTAAGAAAGACAACGTCGAAAAAAGTCATAGGCTGTGTCCTTTGCTGTGCAGTTCAAGCTGAAAACATTAAAGGAAGTGTGGTTGACAGATATACTATTAGAATTAGGAAAATGAACCTAAGTGAACTTCAACCGAAATGCTAAAAGTAATGCAATTGATTTATAAGATGCAGCTCGTTGTGGATTAAAAGGTGGATGGCGCTAAATGCAGGAAAATTCTAAGGGAAAGCGTGATAGAGGCTGGCAAAGACTTGAGACAAAGGTTGAGGTTAACCTTGCTGCAAGACAGTGAGCCTAAGCATAGAAGCAACACTAAACTGGAGCGGAAGCGTTTGATTGGTCAAATGAAAACCCAGAGCTAAAAATAATTTGTAGCAAGACTTGGCAGTTGGTGTTTACAACCAGTCCTAATTATTTTATACTCTTTAAGTAGGTGAATTTAATTGATGTCATATTCATGTCAGATAAAGATAAGAGTTTCATAGAGAGAGTGAATGAAACATTTTTTTGAGGTCTTATAAGAAAATGTGAAAAAAGCTGAAGTGACATAAAATGTTTACCTGTTACTATAATGTTGTAGCAATCAACTTCTATACAGCAATACAAGTTTCCCCTCCAAAATAAAATCAGAATTTTATTTTGAATAACATAATGCTTATAGCCAGAACAATCAGAACAATAAAGAGTGATGTTAAGCAGTTTGCTGAATCTATTTTGCTGCCAGCTCCTTTATTTAATAATAAATGACCTTGTCTCAACATGGACCTGAACCACTAAACCACTTTAATAGTAAGGAAGCCATTTAGACACCAATTTTACTAATTATCCACAATAGTTTTATCTCAAAGAATACATCTACTGCACCGCCACCATTGACCTTGTTTATTTTATGCTACCACTCCCTCTTCCTCTCATTGCTCTGCTCACACATTCCTCTGAACCTGCACCACTAGTTAGGTCCCTCTCTCATACTTTACATTAAAACCTTCACCTTAGTCATCCTTGGACTTGGAAAAAAAACAGACCAGGAGGACCAGACTGCTGTTCAACCATTTTTCCTCTCATAAACTCCTTGCAAACTTAATCGCATATGTTTAAAACACTTAAAAGAACACAGTCTTGAAAATCCCCCACTCTAGATAAAGTTAAGTTAATACCTGCACAAAATCACATGGAGTTACAGCTGTGGAGCACTTTGAAAAATATTCCCAAACAGATATAAGGTAAAGGATAACTGTGGGGGGTCCCCACCTATTCTTAACACAGCTTTCGGGAGTATATCAGCCCTAATTTGGTGATAATACGTCTAGCTTACTATGCAGGGCCCCCAGTCCCAGACAGGGCATTGTTATATACACTGCAGAGACTGGTATATAAAGTACTGATGTCATAGCCAATGTTTGGACTACTGTAGAGCTTCAAATACCCAACCCTACTTCCAGATATTTACCCACTATATAGACCTAAAAAGCAGTTGTCATTTTAAGGACTGAGCAGTTCTTATTATGCCATTTGAAACTAACCAACTGTTTTCCATCTTTATTATGATTGGCTTTCACCGTTCAATTTTGTTGTTTTTCTAAGAGACATATGAAAAAAAAATTATATAGGAGCTTCTAAAAAGCCAGAAAACCTTATCATGGAAAGGATCCCATTACTAAAATGCTTTGGTCCCTAAAGGATGTAAGTCCAGAAACTTCAACTGTTACCAATCTTGCAATATAGTTAAAACAAATCATATGATCAAAAATACAAAGAAATGCGGTAGAATTTTGTGAAACAGTGATTTTATTGGTTTCATATGTTTCAGTTCTATTTTTCATAATCCATTTTTACCAGACTGAATGGTTTTAAACTTTACATTCTTGATTCTTGTATAATAAATCATTAAAGGATTGCCTGATATTTACAAAAACATGCATTATGAAATAATGTTGGTAATTTTCACTACAACTGTATGAGTTGTGATTTAAAAAGTAATGATATTCTATTGAAAACAAAAATAAATTAAATCTCAATCTCAATAAAAAAAACTATTATTGAAACCTTTACTTCCAGTCCATGTTTCGTCTTTTAGTATTCAATTACTTAGTTATAGTTTCATGTAGTTTTGGAATCCCTTGGTTGCATTTTCTTAATGACTTGACCATCTTACACTTTCATTGAATCTGTGTATTCCATTTTATGAGCTGGATTACAGAAAAATTACCAAGTACAACCTGAGTGTGTGGTACTTAAATAGTTAACATTTATTAAAAATTATTTGCAATATGCATGTTATGCATTTTATGTAACTACATTGCAGTAATGATAAATTGAGTTATATTGTTCAGCCCTACTTTAAATCTCCTGACCATTTTGGGATTAAAGTTCTATGCTCTGAACAAAGTTTAGGAAGCCCTCAAAGTTTTGGTTAATTAATCAGCAAAACAGGTGACTTCGTCCCAATTTAACATGTATTTTTCTTTTTCCATACTTTAGAGTCACCTGGTCATCCTGGTCTGACAGTTATATGCTCTCTAAACATAGTCTATAAGTTGCCCCAGAATTGCTTAATAATTGTTAGTTGAGTTAATCAGAAAATAGATCTGTCTGCCTTTACATTAGTAGCTCTAAGATTGGTCTCCTTGGGTTTTCTTTATTGCAGACAGAGCATCTGCATAGTGTAGCATTAGATTACCTTATATTTTTATGGTGTTTTTACTGCAACATAAGATTAGTAGTCATTCAAATTTGCTAGAAGGTAACACACATGTGTAGTACATATTTTGTCTGTCTAAGCTATGATGCTAATGCCAAGAAAGCTTTTAACATGCTGCAAAGAACCCCTAGTGGCTTAACTTGGTAGAAGACAAAAAGACAAAAAACAATCTCTGAGATATAGGCAGATGCGCAATAGTGCTACCACTGTTGACAAAATAAAACTGCAGCCAGATTGAGGTGCTTATAAATTCTTAGATAGAGGAAGATTTTAGAGGAGGAAGATGCAAGTCACCTAATACATATAAATGCAATACCATTTATACATATTACTACTTAATCAATAAGTCAGTCAATCAATATCATTTAAACAGTTTTGTGCTAACCCCAATGATTGGTACTCTGGGTATAAAACACCCAGGGGAGCTAAGATGTTACCGACGCTGTTGTTTGGGGCAAAGCCATAGAAAGTTATCGATATGTATGAAGTTACCTTCTGTTGAAACAAGACCGCACGTATGTTAGCTCATGTGAGTCCATATGTCTGTGTGTTCGTGTGTGGAGGTTGTGGTTAAATATTTGCCTGCACTCTTAGGCAAAAGACGCAAAACAAAGACCTGGCCACCAAAGTGATAAAAGACAGGAAGAGTACAAGAAAAGACAGACACAGTTAAAGGAAACTGAAAGAGGGATAGATGAGATGAAGGTGAAAGAGGGAAGAAAAATGACGACAGGGCCAGGTTGCAGCAGGTTTCTCAGAATATGTGTGTGTGCATGGCTCTTTAGGGTCTTTTCAGGGGTAGGCTTTCAGACAGACAACGAACATTTCGTCTGACAAATAGGGCACCATGATTAACGAGCCCTCCAATCCTCTCAGTATTAATTAGCCATGTGAACTTCTGTGAACTTTACTCACATGGTTCTTTCTACGTTTTAGGTCTTTGGGTGAACTTAGATCAAAAACACACAGTCGCACCCTTACTTGTACAAAAATGGTGCATTGTTATACATACTTGTCAATGACAGTCATTTCACCCCCCATGCATCTTACTTAACTTATATTTGAATGTTTGCTGTTTTCATAATTATACTAAATGCTTTTAGAAGATGGTGACCACATATACCATTCATCACTTTTACAGTTTTCCTTTAAGTGCAAAACTTTTCTATGACAGTTTAAGTGCAAAATTTTTCTATGACAATGACACAGTTAGAGCACATCATTGCTTCAACTTTCTTATAAAACATGTGGTTATCTGTTATATAAAGACCACAATGAATGAAGCAACCACCTGTAATAGGCACTGCTGCACTGTTCTTTTCCAACCCACTAAGGTGTTAAAGCTTGCATGTTCAGGCACTTATGTTTCAGAGTTTCCGCTATTAAACCAAAGTAATGAACATGGCTGTTACTGCAACTTTTTTTATTGGCAAGAGTCCTTTTGTGAGTTATTGGCATACCCTGTGAAGTATGTATTCTCAAGGAGGCGGTAGCACTGTAGCATTTACCCAGAAGCTTAAAGCCCTTTAATCTAAGAGAACCTAAAGAACTAGAAAAGTTTTGATTTATTAAGGAAGAAAAAAAACAAACAAATTAGACAGATTTTTAGTTGTGCATTATGCAACAATGATAAGGCTGTTCACACTTCATCAGTACTGAAACATGGTAAAATGAAATTGTAGCATATTGAGCAAAGTGCAAGTTTCCTGGCTCTTTATTATCTCTAGATCCTTATTGTAATATATGCATTAAATTCCAGCCCAGCCCTCTCTGCTGCACATCATCGTCATAAATCCCATCTAATATGATTCAGGGTTTATGTTGAGAGCTTTTGCTAGCAAAGTGTACGTTGTATAGGAAATAATGGAGTAAGTTAGACTGCATTGTTATTTGCTTTCCTTTGCACCTATAAGCTCATGATCCATTCTCTCTCCTCTTCAGGCGATGAAGGAGACAACTTCTATGTGATTGACCAAGGTGAAGTGGACGTAAGTGTCCGGCACACACAAACACAAACCCTCGAGTAAAATGTCCTGCCTTCTGTCTAAACAATGTCAACATGTAGTTGAAAGGTGACCAGTAAATAGATGTCTGTATACAGATGCAAAGTGATGTCTTTCAAATGCTGGTAGGGTGATTAAACAAGCAAACAGCCTCTCAACATATTAGTTTTGATTTTTTTTTTTTTTTTATTCAAGTTGAACTAAAACATTTCTATAGAAACACACTAGTTAAATCTTTCTGGTGGATTTCCTATCTCCAGAAGAAGAATTTGAATATTAATATGTAAAGACATGAAAGGAATATTTTCTTAGCTCTCTTGCTGTGTGTCTGTTTGTGTTCGATAACATTCAACCTTAAGCAGAATTTCTCTGAAACTGTGTCCTCTTACGTCTGTTGTGGAAAAAAAACATGTTCCTTTTGAATACTTTTCTTAATCTCTGTTCTTCCTCTTACATCGTTCTTAAACTCCTTGTTGATACTGATAACAGCTAACTTTGGACTTACTTCCTTCTATAATAGCATCTGAATGAAACAGTCATATTTTGGTGCAATGGGTTAGTGTTTATTAGTTAAAAGAAAAGGACCAGATTATACCAGTTATCATCATCCTTGTTACTGGCCAGGCTTGATAAAGATAAAAATGCAATTTAATACAATTTCTGTATGTATTCTACAGGCTGAATAAAGGCACGGTCTCTTAATTCCTTATTAATCATGAAAAAAATGGAAGTTAAATGTCTGAGGGTTTAGGTTTTTTAATGTATATTATGTTTATACGAAGGTCATTAAACTAAACGCATTTCAGTGTGATGTTTGTTTACCTTAGTTTTCATTAATCTTTTCCTAAAGGCAGTTTATAAAACAAGATTGTGACCCCATTTCAACTTCTTCCTTTTGGAGTCATGTTGAGACACAACTGCACCCCTGCATAAATGAGCTGGTTTGTATAACTGCCCTCATGTTTCGTCCTGCTCAAAGTCTAGTTCTGGTCTGATGACAATCTGAACGTGGCGCTTTAGAGGTGAGCGCCCTGTGAAGGCTCCCAAATTGAGTAGATCTATTGTCTTTGCGAGCCTAACACCAAGCGATAGACGTAAGTGGAGAGATAAAACAGAAGCTGATGGAAAGTTAAACAGGAAGTGACCTGTATCAGCTTACGGCAACAAGTAAAAACAACAAAATGGATAAGAGGAGAGAGGCAGGTTGATTAACTTTTTAAAGCTTTCAACATTAACGATCCTTCCTAAATTAAAAGTAGGAAGCAAGGCACTGAGATAGTGTCTTGATAGGATTTTAGCTTACATATCTTTTTGCTTTTCTAATATGACTGCTGTTGTTTCAGGCGGTGTCTCATTGATGTGATTAGATAAGTAACTTGAAATATTCTGGGAGACATCTGAAAGTGAGCTAGAGTTTTCTCATAAAGTATTTAATTTTCATGCAGTTTATTTATACAGAAGTTAAGAATGGAAGTAAGAAATTTGATTACAAATCTCATGAGATATCTCTCTGAACAGGAACTTTCAATACTTTAAATACTTAACATCAGGCAGACAAAGACACTGGAAAGCCAAACTAAGCCTGTTGAAACATTGCCTGTTTACATTTCTGTGCAAAAGTTTTAGTCTTCTTAAATGTTTGCCCACCATGATCCTCTCTGCACCAAATTTACAGTTAACACAGTGCAGCGAGGCATTTACCCCTCATATGGCAACTGCAGAACTCCAAATTGGGTATTAGATTGTCAGAGAGAGAAGTCACATGTCTCGACTGCTGTCGAGTCCAGAGGCGCTGTTCTTTACACCACTCCATCAAAGACTTATCTTTGCACCTGCAATCCCTGCAAACAGCTGCTTGGCTATAAAAACCATCACATGAAGTGTTCTTTGGACTCATCTGAGCTAATCCGAACACACGCTATGATTGGGGTTCTGTAGCCATTGGCTGTTCTGAAGGTTGGTAAAATCTGCACATCTGGTGACTCTGCTCTGATTGGCCTACCACTCAGTGGCTCAGTTGCAATTTTTAGTCGATTCAGTTTTGCTATAATGAAGCCAATAATTGATTGTTAACATGTAGTAGTTTGAAAATGTTATGAACACATAGGTTTCATGCGTTTACTGCAGAATTCAAAGAGATCCTGAGAGAGACCCACTCTTTCATAAAGGGCTGCAGATGGAGAGATCCACACTTTCTGTATTTTATCCTCCTGTGGCTGTGGAAGTCACTGTAACACCTGAGTTTAGTAATTTGAAGATGCATGCAAAAAGATTTGCCAATATATTCTATAAAGATATTTCGACATTAAAGGTATTACTGGTAATAAATAAAATCTAATGGCTATATTTTCCTTTTCTTACCACAAATTAACTATTTATTCAAATTCCCTCCTTGTGGTGCTTTCAAATTTGTGACCCTAGTTACGATTGGTTTGTGTTTTGCATTTTATATTAACATATCCCAAGCTTGAATTTTAATATTTCCACCTGTTCCTAAAGTTTTCCATAAAGTAGTTTTGTCTTAACAGCTGCTGCGTCCTGCAGCTGTAGCTTTGGTCTGCCTCGGTTGCTCCTCCTACGATGTGTTAAACCAGATGTGTCCTGCTCGCTAGTGAATCTGCTCCCACAGACTCTTTTCCCTCAGCACCCGAGCTGTGGGAAGACTATCCTCGACCTCACCTCCCTTCTTTGCCAAACCTCGCCCTCTTTTACATCTATTTTACCTCACATCCCTTACAGACAGCGGGTGCCTCCCAGCCACAGCCCTGGCACTAAACTGCATCAAGAAGAGTGCAGAGGTTATGAGCTTGTAGAGTTGTCTGTCGTTAGACGGGGGTGTAAATTTGCCAGCATCTCATAAACTGCCTGAAAGTTGCTACTAATGTAACCCACTCTATGTCTCAACACAAATCTATTTAATTGAAGACATTTGCTTTTATGTAGGAGAAACTGTCATAAAAGAAATTTGCCAAACACTGGATTAAGGGCTTTAAACTTACTCTTGTTTTAAAAGGGTAAGCTTCTTTTTTTAATTCATCTACTGTAGCGAAGAAAACATTTGGAAGCTCTAAAGCAAGCTGATTACTTATAAGGCACAAATATCTGCTTTTATTCTCAATATTTAGCTTTTGATTCATAGACCGCTTGATTCTTATATTTAGTGATATATTGAGTTAGTCAAATTTGCAAAAATGCTTTATTTCCATAATCCTTTATAGTGCTATACTTTCCATTGCTCAAACTTCAAGTTAATTCCTTTTCTGTTTTTAGATTTGAAGCAAATATTCAGGGGAGCTGAATGAAAGTTGTTATTTGCAGGTTGAACCTTAAATACAAAATAATTACTACCTGAGAACAGGGTTGGAAACTGTTGTAAAAATCCCACCACCAAAAATACTCTAATGTAATGTTTTTGCAACTTTCAGATAATTGTTCTCTTAAGGCTTGACGTAACCACAGTCAGCACTCTGCATCCCTTTGAACCTAATCCAGCCTATAGTGACGGATGGGTCCCCTGTGGTTCCCCTCAGAGTCTGAATAATGGCTTCCAACAATTCTGGCAATTCACAGCAATGAGCAGAAAAAAAGAACCCTCCTTCTGTTTCCCTCCCTCCTTTCTCTCTGTGTTATTAAGTCAACAAGATAGTGGATGGCGTGTTGACAGTTAAAACCGTAACCGTCCCAGAGACGACCCCAATGAGCCTCGCAGAGGTCGTATTGTCTGTAGAGCTCTACCGGCTGGTCTAAATAGAGCTCCCTGTGTGTCTGCTTTTAAGCAAACGACAGGGTGACTCTATGTTCTTCACTTGAGGTAGACCTGTAAGAATTTGTATATCTACCTAACCTCCGTGATCAAATGAAAGAAAAAAGAACAAATGCATAGATTGTGTTTTAAAGGACGTTATAAGAGGCTTAACTCTGGGTCACACTGCCTGTGTCCAAATTTGCAAGCTGTGATGCTGTTTTTTTTCCCGTTGTCACACCGGCTGTAGTACATAAAGAGACTCCTACCCTACATAGGGTGAGCAAATCTCGATCTGTGCAGGACTGCTGCATTTTTCATCTCTGTCTCCGTGTCTCAAGAATTGAAACAACGCTCCTTAATGGTTAGGTCAGGTTATGAGAATTACAAAACAAAACAAACCATCAGCGATTTTGAAATGTAAAGCTACAACGGCTTTCAATCAATATGCAAAAAGCAGTGCTGTATTTAATCACCAACCTGCTCACCGTGCTCTCAAAAATTAAGTTAAAAGAAAACAAAAAAGCAGCCACAACAAATGCTGTGGAATGGTTTATAAGTGGGTGAGGCAGAGAAAGGTGATTGTCTGAAGGTCTTTGGTGAAGTTTGAGGTATTTTTTTAACAATTTCACAAAAAGAGGAGTCCGACAAGTCTCCACATTGTCCATCATTGCTTAGAGAGAATCACTTTTTTTACTTTGTCTGTTTTCTGTAATTATGAGCTCTTACCATGGATAATGTATAGTGTTTATTGAAACATTTTATTTGTTGTGTATGTCTGAGTCCACCCTGCTTGCTATATACACACCGTGTGTTTCCAACCAGTTCAATCCAGACTGGTTACCTTATAATTTTGAGAATCTATATTGTATTTTACCCACAGCACATGTGTTTTACTTTGCCACCGTGTCTCTCTTCTTATCAGACTCATGACATGATTGACAAATTGCTGGCAAGTTCCCATCAGAACAGTCCGGGGACCTATCTGGGTTGGATCATATGCGGCCTGAACAGCCCGATTCATTTTCAATGAGCTCTAAGTGCCTTGATCTCATACGATCGGATTTTCTGTCGGATTAGATGCTAAATGGCTCCCGTGTGTTAAGGAGTAGAGTGAAACCAGCAGTTTTTCCTGTGTTCTCTGAAACAGGTGATCTCCTTACCTGTTCTTCATCTCTGTAGGTGTATGTGAATGGTGAGCTGGTGACCAACATCGGTGAGGGTGGAAGTTTTGGTGAGCTGGCCCTGATCTATGGCACTCCAAGAGCTGCCACTGTTAAGGCCAAAACTGATCTTAAGCTGTGGGGCATTGACAGAGACAGCTACCGCCGCATCCTCATGGTACGTATGAAGCTTAAATACATCTGCTCTATATTATATGGAAATACTAGCTCTGGTACTTAAGGCTAACTTGTTTAAGTGAAGTCAATATTGCCATCATAATTCTTACTTCGAATGGCACAAATCTCCAAAATCAGGAACAGCTTCATTATTCAGCTATCATATTTTCTTTCTGTGTATTAATGAAATAAAAAAAAATGAAATCTTGTTTCTTTTGGAAAATTCTTTTGATCTACAAACCTATTGACCTTTATTTTAATATTTTTTTAGCAGACCAACACAAAGTAGTGTATAATTGCCAAATGAAAGTAAAATGACGCATGGCTTCAGTTTTGTTTTTTTGTTTTTTGTTTTTTTTTCACAAAACATTTTTAATAATGTGGCATATATTTATGCTCTGATATCCCTAAATTAAATCCATCGCAGGTTAAAGGTAAAAAAAAAAAAAAAGATACGAAACACTTCCACAAAGAGCCATGTTGCTGTGAAAGACGGTGAATTAAAAATATTTTTGAACATTCAGTCATTTGAACATTCTTCTTCTTTAAAATGCGCTCTACTTTAAAGTTCTAATAAAGAAAAGAGTTACACTGAACCATAGGAATGCAGACAGTATTTCATACTGAGGGAATCATATATATGCGCTCACACCAAACATTCTGCAGTAGGTCTTCAACACTCATTTTTCATGCTCTTTTGCTTCTAATATTTCCTCCCACTTAACCACTTAAAACTTCTTAAACCCTTACAACACTTGCTTTCATCTAGATATGCCCACTGATGTGTGCATGCGCTCACACACAAGTCTATCCTCCCATTTTGATATCTACCTAGATCTCTTTTTAGATGAAGAAAGGGTAAAAATCACAAGCAGAGAGAGAGTGTGTGGGGGCTGAAGGGGAGAGAAAGGGTAATTCCTAATGCCTGTACATGTACTTCCCACTCCAGGAGCTTATCTTCTTGGAATGTCTAAATGTTTAAAGTGGAAACATTATGTGCTCTGCCTGGGCTGTCACACTCAGACATTTATTTTTTGTGCTGTTAGAATGACTAATTATTACACATGTCTGTCTGTGTGGGACCCCCTTGCTTGCTAAACATTATCTCAGACGTCCCTAGTGCTTAATTTCATATAGATTAGTCAGACACCAATTAATCCTCCTGATTCCTGTGTATTTAAATTTGTAACATTGCCAGCAGTGAAAATGATTTTCTTATGTCAGCTTGTGGAGTTGGAGGATTTTTTTTTTTTTTTGAGAAGGTGGAATTCAAGCTTATTGTAAAGTTGGCAGCATATCTGCCGAGGACTCATGTCCCCTCTTAAGCGCATAGTTAAAGTGACGGCCCAATCCGCCTGGGTAACCTTTCTTTCAGAGGATTCTCGCCCTCCGCAGCTCTCATTCCTTCATTCTTTTCAGCAGGAGCAGCAGGAGCAGCAGCAAGGGGGGGGGGGGGGGGGGTTGAAAACAGAATTCAATTACAAAAACCTGTTGTTAATTATTGGTGTCAATGATTTTTAAAGCTGTTTTTACAAAGTGTGGTATTCTGGCAGCGTGTTCAGCCAACACAATGAGCATTTTCTCTTTGTGTAAGAATATGTGTGTGTCTCCCAGTGAAAAATTACGCTGAGTCGCTGGGTCTGCAGTTAGTTAGCACTGGGGTTGAAAAGGTGCGTTGGCACTTCTGTTTGTTTGACTTTTGAACATCTGCTTTTCTGTCCTCTTTGTCTTCATAATCTTTACATTTTTAAGATAAAGTGAGATTTATCTCCTTTAACACTCATGTTCTCACCGATTCATTTGATTTCAAGACAAATGTATTTCTTTAATTTGACAAACATTTGAAACCTTTTAACTCTTAATTTAACTGTAAACCAATACTAAGCTGTTACTCACTAAAACACACCCTTTGACAGCAGGGGTAGGATCCAGCCTACTTGGCACCCTGAATATGATCAGGTGGAGGATACTGAAAATTAATCACTGGATGTTGTTGGAGAAAATTTTATGAAAAAATCAGAAGTCGCAACTGGTACAGAATTACACTCTGCTCTTTGAGAGACAGTAAAAACACAGAAGGCCCTAATGCTTCGAAAGTATGGATTGCTTTAATCCACTCCCTATAGTGTCATTGCTGTTTAGTAAAAACTGCAATCCAGGCTTAAAGTATCAATTTCAACAGGTTCTTAAGCTACAAAAAAAAAGGAAATTGTAAACTTTGAAAAAGCTAAAAGCTATTATGCTTACATATATATGCCACAGTCTTCATTCTATGCATAGCAGCCTTGCTTCTGTTAATGAGCCCCAGGGCAGCTGTGGCTACAATGTAGCTTGCCACCATCAGTGTGTAAAAGTGAATGTAAAAAAGTGAATGAATGAGTGTAGTCAGGGTCCCCCCGTATTATAAGCCTGGCACTTTTCAAAGCTTTATTTATTCCTCTGCTAGCGCTAAGTTAGTTTGTTTGTATAATTTAAATATATTATACACTACTAACAGTGATACATAAGATGACACAGTTAAAAGCACAATGATGACACCCTGTGGGCGATACATTAATACAGAGTCATAAGTCAGGAGTTGTTATTTTTTTCCACTTAAAATCCAAGAATCACCACCTGTTTTCTGTGTTGATGCTAATCTGTTAAATTAACGCAACATGTCATGAAAGGGTTAAGTTAAGTCCAAGTTCTTTAACTGATGGTCAACCAAGACACACTGCAACTGAGGGGAGCTAAACAAAGTTAGTCAAACCGCGGCAAGATGAGACAAAGCCATGTAGCAGTGATGCTAGCCAGAGGTGGGTAGCGTAGCCAAAAATTGTACTTAAGTAAAAGTAACACAACTCCATCACTTTTTTACTAAAATAAAAGTAAAAAGTAACCGCTTGGTATTTGCTTAAAAGGCTGCTGGAGTACTGAGTAACTGATCTGCTTACTAGCCATGGTCATAATAACAGATTTAGTATTTTTGAGTTGTAAAACTTCCAAAATCAATAGTTACAGTATGTAATAATAGGATAAATTATAGTATACTGTTTACGATATATCCACTTAATCTGCAAATGATATGGCTGACAAAGCAAAGTTAATTATATTTAAACAATAAGCTCTGAATACAAAAAAGAAGAATGTGTGTCTCTTAATTGTGCAAATTTTTTTTGAACAAGCTTGCTTTCATTAAGTTAAGTTACTCATATTGGATGTAGTGGCCAGAAATGTTACTCATGTATGAGTAGTAATAATTTATCATATTTTTACTCAAATAAAAGTACAATGCTGTAAAACTGCTTCTAAAAATATTTTTTTTTGTAAAAGTTATTCATGTGAATGTAACTGAGTAAATATAACTTGTTAGTTCCCACCTCTGATGCTAGCACATCGTGAGAACGGGATTTTAGACATTAAACCAGGCGATTGAACCCAAAATGTTTAGACAACCTTAGACTTTGTGCATTGCTCTACAAAACCATAGTAAGCATGTCTTCTACTAAATGAAACTTAAACTATATTATGCGTGACAGTTTGACCTTGGTTTAAAAAGTTGGCGTTAGATTCAACATTAGATTCCCTTTGTTTTATGGTATTGCCGTATTTTCACGACCATAAGGCGCATACAAAAGTCTTTTTTTTCTCTCAAAATGTGAGGCGCGCCCTTTAGGGC
>JAUZNJ010031489.1:0-14193 GCA_034780135.1 Jordanella pulchra | reverse complement strand
TCAAGTTTGTGTAAACTTACGGCATTTGTAAGAACATAACATTTGATCTGTTAAAACCAGGAAACCAACATTATAAGAGTGAGAAAAGTTGGAGGACTGTGAGCACTCTATTGTTATTGTACATTTTTGGGCAGATATTTTACTAAATACTTTTTCTAAAGGTTTACAGTGACTTCATTAATCTATCAGTTGAAAGGTAGAAATGATCAGCTGACCTGTGAAATCTGATGTAGTGATTGAGCTGCTGCCGATAGCCGTCTCGGATTCATCTATAAACCTTCTGTCTCTGTGTTTTGTGCTTCTTTTGTGTGTTTTTTTTTTTTTCGTTTTGTAAACCAGTTTTTGTTTCTGCTGCTTTTCCAGGTGAAAACCATTTGCTGAAGTTCACCCAGGTCCGAACCATGAGCGATAAGATCGTGATCAAATGGGAGCCATTCTGGCCTCCAGACTTCAGAGACCTGCTGGGCTTCATGGTGCTCTACAAAGAAGCGTAAGTTCAGCTGGAGCCGACCACAGAGCCGCAGCTCTGCCAGACTGTTGTTCTCAGACCTAAAATCAGTTTCAGTTTCTCAAGTAACTTGTGTCCTACCTTCCTTCCTCGTCTTTCCTTGATTCCTTTCGTCTGCCTCGCCTTTCTTCCTTTTCCTTGCTTCCTTTTGTTCTCTCCCTCTGTCCCTTCATAATTTCCTTTCTTCCTTCTGTCCAACTTTAACATCTTTCTTTCTAAATGCAGTACAATCCATCCCCCATGTGTTTTCTTTTCCCCTCCTTTCTATTCTTTCCGAACATACATTCCTTTCTGGTTTCTTTATTTACTTAAAGGCTGCTCACTAAATAAATATCAGCCATTATGTCTTAGTGATCTTAATGTTTCCTGCTTTAAAATGAATCTAAAGGCCTGAAGATTCTGGAAAATTCTTGATTTTAACAAGTAGAAATGTGTAAAACCCACCTTTTAGTTAATTTGACAGTGTGGTTGTTTTTTTTGTTTGGTATTGACCAAAATGAAGCTGATAGTGAAAAATGCAGAACTAGAGGAGACTTCGATGTAGAACGGTAATCTGTAAATCATAAACTAAAGATTCCTGTAAATGATCTCTATTCATTGTCTTAAGATGGGAAGTAATTACTCATTAATCCTCGCGTTGCTTCCCTGCTGTTTTAATAAATTGCACAAAACGATGTGGATCTGAGATTTGATTTCATACAGACGGCTCCAGTATGATGGTTTGATTCCTACCGTCTTTCTGCAGGTTTTACATCCATTTTGTGGTAGATTTGGTTTGTTTTTTTCTGCTTATATCAATTTAGTTTATGGGTTTTAAACTGGCTCAACAAATTAATTAAATCCTTTAAATAAAATATGCTTCAGCTGTGCTGATTTTCTTTAAAGATAACATAAAAACCTTTTAGATTTTCACTATCTTCTCTATTTTACATTAGATATACAACACTCAGCTCTCCTAAGTAATAACTAAAGTTAAGCCAAATGATCAGATAAAATCTTTTTCTGCCTTTAACTGCTTCAGTAACTCTGATGACAAACTGTAGAAAGTATATTAAATTAAACCCAAACCTCCTTCCTCATGTAAAATCCACTCTAGGCAGGTAAAAAAAAGCATCCTTCAACTGAATGTTATTTTTTTTCCATTACATCAGACCCTTTCAGAACGTGACCGAGTTCGACGGGCAGGACGCCTGCGGCTCCAACAGCTGGGTGATCGCCGACGTCGACCCTCCGCGTCGAGCGACCGACGGGGACAAAGATCAGTACGAGCCGGGTCACCTCATCCATCCTCTGAAGCCGTGGACGCAGTACGCCATCATGGTGAAAACGCAGCTGTCGGCTTCAGACGAGCACCAGGTCCACGGCGCAAAGAGCGAGATTATCTACGTTCGCACCAATGCCACCAGTAAGACTGATTGGGGGGGAAAAAAAGGCTGGCATTTTTCTTTTCAGCCAAGTCGTCTTATAGAACCATTCATGGTTGATAACCTGGAAGTAAAAATTCAGCTAGAAACAAATCCATCTCTTTGCTGCATCATGTAAACAGAGTAGCAGCAATAAATGAAAGTTGTTACCTCCTTAAACTACAGATATTTATTGCAACGTCGATCCGTCATCATCAGCGCGCTACATCTTCTCTCTATTAAAGCACATCTGGTGTCTGTTACCCTCCAGAGATTTCCTGTTGCTTTATCAGGTTTTTATATCTTTTTTTTGTTTTTGCATTTGTTTGCCTTTGAAACTGTACGTCTTGTTGAAGTTACCAACCTGGCATTTTAATATCTGAGTGCTGAGCGGCAGGATTGCAGAAGCCAGTGTCTTTATGTAGAATAAGATGCGGGATTTTTCTGGTGATTATATCATGAGGCATCATAGAGTTAGTTTTGTTTGTTGGTTGCACTTTATGTAAAGAGAAAAAAAAAAAAAGAAGCGTTTTATGCAACAATGAGGAAGAGGAAGAGAGATGCTTGTTTTTGCCCGAGGTGCCAGTGACTCGATGAGGCCTCGTCTCATGCAAGGTGTGAGCCGCTCTTCCTCGGTAACTTTGTGTCCTCTGCCACCCACAGAGCCCGCCTGCTGCACCTCGGCCTAATTACAGACACTGCCACCCGTCTGCCTCTCTTCCTTTTAGACAAAATATATTTCCTTCCCTACAAACCGCATCAAACATGACATCCGCCGCTCACACAAAACAAAGCCCCAGCAGAGACGCCTCAGCCAGCCATGCCATATGCAGGGCAGGAGGGGAGAGAGCGTTGTTTTCTGACTGTTTGGTGACTGCTCCTGATCCGTGACGTTTCTCGCCAGCATGCCTCGTCAGAACGACAAAGCTGTCATTACTCGTAAGCCGGCACTGCTGAGACCTTGTCTGAGAATCCAGTAGAACCAGCTCCTCTCTCTGCCTTGTAACAACATCCCAGCACAAACACGGAGCTCTTCCTCTATCTACCGTGTGTTACTGTGCTGCCCACACAGTCACCGCAGCATCTAGAACGAGAAAGTGATTCTTGTTCAGCTCTGGCCCAGATTACCGAGAGCAGAACAACAGTTTGCAACCTGATATCATCTCCAAACTTAGATGATATCTATATCTATGGGGAAAAAAACCATGAAACGGAGAGTAACGTGTTATTCCTTTCTTTGTCCTTTTCCATCCCACCATTATGCACTTGTGATTGTTCCCCCCGCTTTCATTAATCTCACACTGACTAAACTTGTGGTCATGTGGAGTTAGTCGACAGTGATTGATGGGATCACCTTTGTGCTTCAAATGAACTTAAACCAAAACAAAGTCTTTCTGTGAGCGTGTTGGTAGCTTTACGCAGGGATTAGCCATACATAAACAGAACGGGCTCATTGTTCACTGTACTAAAGTATTCTTATCCCTTGAGCCTTTTTCACAGTGTGACACATTACAATCACAGCATTCAATGTATTTATTGGATATGAAGCGGTAGACTCACACAGGATAGTTCCTGCTTTTGAAACGGTGGAAAAGCGATTCATTGTTTTCAGATTGTGTTAATAAATCTGAAAAGTGTGGCGTACATTTCATGTCTTTCCATTAAAGTCAACACTTTGTTAAACCTCCTTTTGCTCCAATTAGAGCTCCAAGTCTTTAGGGAACCTTTCCATCGGTTTTTATGCATCTGTGTAAAGTTTTTTTTCATGCTTATTCAGATTGGATGGATGAATCAAAAATCAAAAAGTGATACAATTTTCATTCATCTTCACAAATTAGTTTTTTTTTTTCTTTTATTTAAACAATGCTGTCGCCGTAAGAAAACAAATATGTGAAAAGGTTTGAGGAATATTTCTTTTTCTTTAGTTTTCATTCACTTGTGCCACAAAGGCTTGCTACCAAAAACCCAAACGTTTGATGTAAACCTGTCCGTCACAAACATTAAACATCAGAAAATGATGCGGGGAATACCCGAGCAGGCAGCTGTGCCAGTAAGTGCTGCATGATGTTGCAGCAATAAAAAAAAAAAAAATGCAAAGTGGATCGAAAGTGAAATAATCCTCTCCTATGTGCGACTTGGTGTTCTTTTATCTGTCGCTCGATTCCAAGTACTGATTAATCTGGATTTAGCACATTTCCTTTGTAAACTTAGATCACATCAAATTCTAAACATTTTAACCCAGAAACCAGAAGCTTTGTTCAATCTTCTGAAGGTCTTTATTGTTTTATTTTGAGTGACCTGGATCAGTTTTACCTCCGACATGTTCCATTTAGCCCGTCTGCATCGGGGTAAAATGTTTATTTAGATTTGCAGAAGTAAAATCTCTGGGAAGATGAGGTCAAATTTAGCAGCTGTTTTTACTCTGACAATCAACAACACCTCAAATTGTTTTGTGACTCTCTTCAGCTTCAAAGTTTGGTACCTTTTTGAATGGACGTTCACGTTTTCCCAACGTTTAGAACGTTTAGAAGTTGATCATTTTATAATCTCCGTGGTTTGCTTTGTTTCCATTTTACACCGTTGCTCATTGCGTCATGCATACTTTACTTTGCACACAGAGGTGTTCCAGTTTCCTCCCGTTTGTCAAACGTCTTCTCTTCCTAACGGCTCTTTCTTCAATGTCTCTGCAGAGCCCTCTGAGCCACTGGACCCCATGTCTTCCTCCAATTCTTCCTCTCAGATCATCCTGAAGTGGAAACCTCCCAATGATCCCAACGGGAACATCACTCACTACCTGGTCTCCTACCAGCGCCAGCCGGAAGCCAGCGAACTCTTCAAGTTTGACTACTGCCAGAAGGGTGAGGCACTGTCGGGTTTCTGGCTTTCTGGTTTCACATTCAATTAAACAGTTCAAATCAAAATATATATTCTTCCTCTCTTTTGATTGCTCGTTGGGTAACAGATCTATAAAATAATCTGACTGAGTTGGCCGCCCTCAGTGGGCGTCTGGTCTCTGCGGTCGTGATCTGCAGAGTTAAATCCACTCAGACAGTCCAGACCCTCCTTTGGCTCCGGCTAAGGTTCAAACAAAGTTCACACATTTATTTCAGTCCAATCATTTTGGGCACAGCTTGCCTCGCGTCAGCCTCTGCCCATCGGCGCCAATCTGCGTTAGCACATTGATTCTACAGCGCCATAGAGATGGCGGTCTGCAGGGAGGTCTTGTCAGGGGTAATTTATCTCCACTACGGACGTTGAAGACCTGGGAGCGACAATGACAGACAATCCCCGCAGGAGTGTGTGTGGATATTAGCAATGTGACGTTTATTTCACCTGCCGTGTTTCTTTCTGTTCCCCACTCCAGGCATGAAATTGCCTTCACGGGTGCCCACACAGGTGGACAGTGACGAGGAGCAGAAGTGGAACCAGACGGAGGAGCAGGGCCAGGGGAAGAAATGCTGCGCCTGCCCAAAAACCGAAAAGGAGCTCAAGAAGGAGAAAGAAGACTTGGAGTACAGGAAGACCTTTGAAAACTACCTCCACAATGAAGTATTTGAGATCAGGTAGGTCTGACATATGAGGGGGCTTTTTAATGTTCTATTATTATAACTTAGATTTTTATTTGACCTTTAACACGTTTGCTGTGTCTAGACGCTTGCGACAGCGGCGCTCTGCGGTGGGCATTGCCAACAGGACCTTTCTCACCACCGCCGCCAGTCCCGCAGGAAACACAGCCGTCCCAGACGACGAGGAGGGGAAGGAATACCCCAAGACCATGGTGGTCGTCCACGCCAAGGAGTCCACAGTCATTTCCAACCTGCGACACTTTACCAGCTACCAGATCGAGATCCAAGCCTGCAACCATCCTACTGACCAGGCGCGCTGCAGCATAGCAGCGTACGTCAGCGCCCGCACCATGCCTGAAGGTAAACGGCCTTCACACACACTGTTCAACCTCCTCTAGCTTCTAGTATTCACTTCAACACATGTTTATGTATTACAGCCCTACAGTCACACTAAAAAGACCCGGATCAGTGCGTAGATATAAAGTGAAATATGCATGGTTTTCTTCGCTTTTATATTGTACATATGCATTGAGCTTCTACTTAGAGTCCAAACCAGAAGTATTCCTGCCTCTAGGATTTTTTAAAAATGTGTTTTTTTCAATTGAGAAATTTGTTTTTCGAATAAAAAATTGTATTGGACTCTGGAATAAAACTAATAAGAAATAATTTTAAATTCTCTGTTTTAATGAACAAAACGTTAAAAATGATTATATGTCGTTTTTTTGAAAATCTGTTAAAAAGTATTTATTGGCATTTTATCAGATAAGACCTTTTAATGATGAATGAACAGTTTGTTGTTGTTTTTTGCTTATTTTTGCATAAACTTTGCTGATTTGTCTTTTGATTCTCTAAAAGTTTATAGCTCAGGTTTATGAATATTTTCTGTATTTAAACATAATTTAGCTTCATTTACAGCAGCAAACCCACCTAGAAATGGTGTATTAGGAGGCTTTAAAACACAGAATTCGACTGAGTCTTGGAATCTATTTAATTTTGATGTAAAAAAAAATTGTTTGAACTCTGAATTTCAAACAAACAGTAGTTAAAAAACAACAAAAACTTTCCCCACAGATAAAGCTGATAACATCTTGGGTCCCATCACTCACGATGTCACAGAAAACACGGTGCACATACATTGGCAGGAGCCTGCAGCTCCTAACGGCATCATAATCCTGTACGAGGTGAACTACAAGCGAGTGGGAGACGCTGAGGTACAGACACATCCCTCATAGCCCTGTGGGTCACTCTGACACAGAGCTGTTTTCTTTATTATCCAGCAGAAACTGCATCTTTAGCTACTAATAATTCATCAGCAACAAATCAGAGAGGCTTTGCCTACCTGACTTATTTTTAAATTTACTTCATTGTCACTTGATGAGCCTTAATAGAAGAGCAACATTGGTGCTGCCCTGTGTTTTGGTACCCATGGAAACCTGTAAAAAAACATCAGTTGAAAACATGTTTTTGCAGCGACGCTGTTTTGTTTTTCTGCTGAGAAAACAACAAATGAAGCATCATGAAATATCGACATATTGATCAGAATATTTATTTTAAACTGAAAGGAAATCTGCTTGCAGGAGCTGCCTCACTGCGTGTCAAGAAACATGTACAAAGCAACCCGAGGCTGCAAGCTCAAAGTGATGCATCCTGGGAACTACTCAGTCAGGATCCGGGCTACGTCGCTGGCTGGGAACGGATCGTGGACCGAGCCCTCGTACTTCTACGTCCAGGATCCCAGTAAGAGTCCATAGAGGAAGCAAGTTTGGCTCAAAATGCTTGTAGTGATTGTTAGTGGAGCATCATCATCCAAAGTAAATCACGGAGACAAATGATGTCTAACATACTAATGCAACCTGAGTGGCAGTTGAATCTGGAAACAGTTCACTTTAATCCAAACAATATTTGCCTTCTATCACAATAGTTACATGGGTTCATTAATGTTCTACCTTCTGAATACTGATTGGAAATTAGAAGAAAAACCTGATTTGTTATATATAGAAATCTTAAAAAGTCCTTATTTTAACCTCCCAGTCCTATTTCGTGTATAATTAAAGAAACATTCGCTGCAAGGAGACTTGGCTGCATCGTATGAATTGTATCGTAAAGTGTTTTTCTTTTCCTTCTGAAATGTGACTCTTTGGTTTCTAACAGGTGATCCTCTCTACATTGTGAAGATCATCATCGGGCCGATCATCTGCATCATCCTGCTGCTGTTTGTAGCTGTGGCAGGATTCATCGCATTCAAGAAGAAGTGCGCAGCTCTCGCACCTCATTCATTCTCTTTCTTTTGAGGTATTTCTCTCCATCTCCTCATTCACTTCGTTTGCTTCCTTACAGTCAAACCCAGGGACCCAGTGGACCCATCTACGCCTCTTCAAACCCTGAGTACCTCAGTGCTAATGAAGGTGAGCTAACGAGTTTGAGCCATTTTATTAATGCCAGAAGACGGTGGGTTTATGAGAAGATTTTTAGCTCCTCTCTAAGAGACAGATGAAGGAAGCTGAGTTTATCAGCAGCATTACTTCTGCTTAAGAAAAAAACAACCACCTGCTATTTTACTAAACCGCATTTCCCACAATGTCTTTTTTTGGCTCATTACGAAGCAAACTGAACCAGAATCCAGCTCAGATATGCTTTGCTCTCACTGCTCACCGAGTGCTTGAGTGAATAGTTTATTTTTACATGAACTCTCTCTCCAGAGCGCAGGGATGTTTTACTGGGATTGAATTCAGAAACTAGGCGAATTAGACAACAAATAAATTAGTCCACTTTATTTATACCTTCAGGTAGATTTAATTTGCAAACAAAAAAAACGACATGTATCGATATTCGACACAAACATAACTAACCGGACAATTTTAGAATTAAAGACAGAAAAACCATAAAAACTATGGAGGGTGACGAGTGCCATGATCCCATGTATAAATAACTTCTGAAATTAGTATTTAAATGTGTCATTAAATTATTAAAACTGGAAATAAATACAGAATTTAATTAATATTATATGGACCTCAGTTGAATACATTGATTTAATCTCAAAAAGTGAATTTATTGTTTTAATGATTTAATAAGTTATTTCATGTTCCTGCACTAAGGTAGACTCTAACTTAATTTAAACTGTCATACATCAATCAAAGTCAAAGAGGCGGGACTAGCTCCATCTCCATAGAAACCATAACTTCTGATTGGCTTTTTCTCACTTAAACTTCCTCCTTTCTCTTTGCTCTTTCATAAGTGTATTAGATATAATAATTCAGACCAAACTAGGAATATAGAGGCTGGATTTGTTTGCATAATTTGCTGTAAATAAATTGCAACACATTCTTTCCTTTTATTTCCACCTTTTCTGGTGATAATATTGACTTTCAGCCAATCAGACATCAGGGTTTCTATGAGAACGGCCCTAGTCCCGCTTCTTTGACTTTGATGGATGTTTGACAGTTAAAATGAATTCATGCTGTGACTCAGCACAGGAACATGAATTGCTTTACAAAATAATAAAATAATTACATTTAGTTCATAAAATAAAATCACTATATTTAACTGATGTCCATATATTTAATTATAAAAGAAGTTATTTTTTGTTTTAATAAATTAGGATGTATATGAAAAAAATGACATCATAAGGTATTTATTTATTTATTGAATTATGGAACTCCTCACCCTTTATTAAAAACAATAAATAAGGGTTAGATCATAAAATAAAAAAAGCTAAAGTGGCATCTGTCCTGGAAATAGTTGTTTCTAATTGATTTTAGGGTGAGGGATGCTTCCTGCGCTGCAAAATAAACACAGTGATCTCTGAAAATGTGAATCTGGAGGATTCTTTGATGCACAAACAAAAAACAAAGTGTTTGAAGCGAGTTTTTTAAGAAAAAGAAACAGTCAAACATAATCCTAGAATAAAGATGGTTTAGCTGTTACATCTGCATTAAAAGTTAGATGTCTTTCTCACTTTTACATCTCAGATTTTCCAAATGCATTAAATTGAAAAAAAGGCGTTTGAATTATTCATTGTCTCCTAAACTTTCCACCCGAATGTTTCCTGTTTGTAAATCATCTCTAGCTGATTGAATCTGTTTACATTTTTGGATGTTTTTGATGCAGAACAAACAGCAGTGCAGTGAGCAGCTTGCATAAATTACTTTCTACATTTTATCTGTAACCAGATCCTAGTTCAAATCAGCTAAAAGATCCAAAGCTGTTATGAAGCGGCTGCCTGAGCTTCTGATTTACACGACACTTCAAAGCCTTCTCCTAGAATTTGAGATTATTTTTCTGGATAAAACCTCTGCTCCATCTTGTCCCGACCTGTATCTTCCTCTAACCTGTCGTCTCGTTATGACTGTAACCTGAAGGCTGTGGCGGCATCATTTCATGTTTTCAGTTTACGAGGAGGATGAGTGGGAGGTGCCCCGTGAGAAGATCGCCATCTTGAGGGAACTGGGCCAGGGTTCCTTTGGGATGGTCTATGAAGGCATCGCTAAGGACATTGTGAAGGGCGAGGGGGAAACGCACGTGGCGGTGAAGACGGTGAACGAGTCCGCCAGCCTGAGGGAGAGGCTCGAGTTCCTGAACGAGGCTTCGGTCATGAAGGCCTTCAGCTGCCACCATGTGGTAAAGAAATGCATTTTTATGTCCTGTTTTTATATATTAGTATTTAGAGTAAGAAGCACTGCATAATAAAACCCTTTTTTGTGGTTTCCTTTCAGGTTCGCCTGTTGGGCGTCGTGTCGAAGGGCCAGCCCACCCTTGTGGTGATGGAGCTGATGACCCACGGAGACCTGAAGAGCTACCTGCGCTCTCTGCGGCCCGATGCAGAGGTAACGCGCCGTGTTCATCCACACAGATGTTACAGTTTCTGCTTCTGTCTCTTCCTCTCACTCCGGGTTTATTAATGCAAATGTTTTATCTGTGTGTTTTTTTTTTTTGTGGAGGTGGTGTCAGTATTTATTTCCCTACTTCATCAAAAAATACTCTAAATGCAAGAATATGATTCTAAAGCCTTGACAGGAGCATAAAACTGGCTTCATGCAGTCTGTTCCTTATCTGATCAGGAATGTCAACAGAACTGATCTGGGACAAAATCTCTAGGTGAAGCAGTGGTGGAAAATCGCTAGTTTTTTTTATCCTAAAAAATCTGTTTTGATTGAATTTTGTTGTCTCTCTTCACCACTCTGTCCTCAGTTGACCCTAAGTTGAGAATGGTAGCAGTGGTGCTACTGCACACAGATGCCCCGTCGCACTGGCCCTAACCCCTGAAGGGACGACAGAGCAGTTCTTGTTAGTTTGATGTGTGATAGTCATAAACCTGTGACTGCCACACATGACTACTCTGCCTAAAAATAGGAGGAAACATAAGAACAGTAGAATATTGGAGGGGATTTTTCTTTAGTTTTGTGGGACGCTGCCTTCAGGTTGTTTCTTATTCCCAAAGGTTGCAAGGTTCACATGGTTTTAAATGTAAGATCGCTGGCTTCCAACAACATAGAATGCAACACAAATACCTTTTATAAAAGTGAAGTCATTAATAGATAAAATACTATTTCTTAACATATCTAGATATATTTAAATAAAAAAAAAAGTTTTTTGTGACCCCCTGTCTTTGTTTTTCTCTCCAGCATGCTCCCACATTCTAGAGCGTTAAGAGAGGAGCAATATTGATTTATATACCCTTTTATATTGGATGTTTTTATTAACATTATATTCAAATGTTCCTGGAAGCGGCTCATCATTTAAAGGTTTGCAGCTTCATTCCAGTGAACATGAAATAAACTTTAACCTGAAGCAGAAATGAACGAAAAATCAAGCAATAAACATCATTTTTCTCTTTCCTGACTTTTTCATCTGTGCTTCTTAAACTCAGTTACCTTTAACATTTTACAGAAGGTTATCAGAGTCTGTTGTTAGTAGCATCTGCTGGTATAAGAGTCTAACTGGCTAAATATTACATTACCAAAAGTTCATAACAATTAAAATGAATTAAGCAAGAATCACTACTCTCCAGTCTTTGTGATATAATCATCGCAAACACTGATATTATGATGAGGAAATATTTGTCATATATTGTGCTTTAAACTGAAATCACAAATGTTTTACTAGATGAAAGAAACTGAAATGTTTCCTTTAACTTGCTGCTAACAGAAGCTCTTTGGTTTTAGGTAAATTCTCCGCTCCCTAATGTTTCCATCAGATTGTTGCGCTCTGACGTGAACATCAGCATTTGGCTGTTTCAGCAGCCGCTGTGCCACCTCATTAGGCTCTTTGGTCTAATTTCTGTATGTGGACAGATTACCTGCGTGTGTCACCTTTTCTGGTAAACATACATTTTTACGGTGCCTTGGTAGGAGTAGGTAGAGGACCAGGCAGCCGGATGTTGACAGACGGTTTAACGATCCAGCTCTGGCGCCACCTAAACGCATGACAGAAAAAAGAACCAGACGGCCGCTGCAGGCTCACCATAGATCCGACGTCTAACATCTGTCTTACATCCCTCAGAATAACCCCGGGCGCCCGCCGCCTACTCTGAAAGAGATGATCCAAATGGCTGCAGAGATTGCTGACGGCATGGCTTACCTCATCGCCAAGAAGTTCGTCCACAGAGACCTGGCAGCCAGAAACTGCATGGTCGCTCATGATCTCACCGTCAAAATAGGAGGTACGTTTTCTGTCAGCAGAACTGTAGGTACGGCTGCTCTCTGACGTCGCCCCCTGGAGGCTGTATAAAGAGGTACAGCCGTGTGAGATTTGTAGGACTTCTAAAAAATGTAAAAGTTTCTTCACATTTTACCAGCATATATTCTAGCAAATGTAAAGCTGCTTTCTTTCAAAGCTTTTGCTCTAGTTGCATTTAAGTTCTTGATATTTAGCTCCAAACTATTTAGCTCATTCCCTCAGCATGATGCAGCTGCTGGTTCCATTCCCCACCTTAGAGATGGCATCTTGTCTTCACGTAGCGTTTTCCTTATTGATCTAATCCGACCTCCAGCTCATGTTTGCTGCGTCTTCCGTATGATTCGTGGATCTCTGCAGCTCCTCCAGAGTTACCTTTGGCCAGTCAGTTTAGATGACATATCTTAGCAGGTTTTCTACTCTTTCTGTCCTTCCACGATGGACTCAACGGAGCTCTGGGAGATGTTCAAAGCTTGAAAATTTGTTTTTTAAAACCCATCACTGATTCAAACTTCTCTACACTTTTCCAAACTGCAAAAATAAAAAAATGAAATCAGACATGTTTAGATATTTTTAGATTGTTTCACAGTGTAAACGTTTCTGTAGAGCCGCTTTCTTCATACTGACATTGAATTCATCGTGAATAGACTCCATATAGCAGGTGACTTCCATTCCTTCCTTATTGAAGGGTAACATTTAAAACTTTGCTCGTTGTCCTTCAACGCCGCATTACTTTCTGTCACATAGAATTTAGAGAAGACGCACTGAATGTGTGATTTTGAAAAGGAGGAACATGTGAGCTGTTTCTATAGGATCCAGGTAGCAGTTTGCTGCACCAATGAACTTTCACAGTTTTCAGGACGTCTTCCAGACCCGTTTTTTTGTGTCATAATGTTGCAAACTCCTTTTTTTTTTTTTTTTTAAACACCGCAGGATGAGAAAATGGAACTTCAGAAATATGTTGAGAGTTTTTGAAATAATCGTCAACTAATTTAGTAATCACTTAATTCTTAACTGGAGTATAGAGACTCTAAAACATACCTTTAGCTGACAGATCACCTCACTTAGAGCAGAATTTATACTGAAATTGTAAAAGGAAATATATAAATACTTAAAAAAAAAAAATGTTTTTGTTCGTCAATATGCTCTACCCAAAACTCCTCAGGTGGAAAAGTTTTACTTTCACTCGGTTTGATTCTGTAAAAAAAACCCTCTTTCAGGAATCTTTTACCATCCGATTATTAATCGATTCATCAAAAAAAATAATCAACAGATGAATCGATTAGCAAAATACTCGTTCGTTGCAGCCCTAGTCAACAGTTTGAATGAAGCAACCTGACACACGTCAGTAATGAGGAAACATTCAGTCTCAGAAAGCCTGGATTGATGAGTGTGACGTCGTATTCTCCTCCCAGACTTCGGCATGACGAGGGACATCTATGAGACGGACTACTACAGGAAGGGAGGGAAGGGCCTGCTGCCTGTCAGGTGGATGGCGCCGGAGTCTCTGAAGGATGGCGTCTTTACTGCACATTCAGACTGCTGGTACGTAGATATAACACGCAGAACAAGAAACATCAAAAAGAGACCAAAATAACAACCTGTGGGGCCACTAGAAATGGGAATCGTTCTGTGAGCCTTTTCTCTGCCTTAATCCAGCAGCTCTGTTTGTGGTCCTTCTTCAGTGTACTGACAGCCTTAGCCTGTCAGCTGTCTAATCAGCCTGTCCCTGATCTCTTCCTCCTGTTTACCAGGTCGTTTGGGGTCGTATTGTGGGAGATCAGCACCCTGGCCGAGCAGCCGTACCAGGGCCTGTCCAACGAGCAGGTCCTCAAGTTCGTCATGGATGGAGGCTCCTTGGACCGGCCCGATAACTGCGCCGACCGACTGTAAGCACGCCTGCAAAACCCGCTTCTCATTATACAGTGTTTAGGTTACAGTTACCCACCAGAGTCCATTAGAGAAAGACATTTCTTTCTTTCTTTCTTTCTTTCTTTCTTTCTTTCTTTCTTTCTTTCTTTCTTTCTTTCTTTCTTTCTTTCTT
>JAUZNJ010031488.1:0-11960 GCA_034780135.1 Jordanella pulchra | reverse complement strand
TGTGAGCTTTTTAGAGGTGTTGGTGTAGGGATAAATGATACAAATATTTCAATCAGTTTTATTAGGTTTTAAACAGATGTTTTTAAACTTGCTGATGGAGGATAGAGTCACAATTTATGATTTACACAAAACAAAAACAAAACAATGAAAAATGTTAACAAACTTAAAGCAAGATGGGGGTTGACCTTCCAGCCTGACAGTAATCATAAACATAAAGCCAGAGTAGGGCTGAACAAAACATAAACTACAGTCGAATGGTGTAGATAAGATCATGTGCATCTGCAAGAATGGCCTAGTCAAACTTTAAATCTAAGTGTAAAGATGTATGAATCTGTGACAAGACCTCACGGATGCTTATAGAGCCTCTCCTCCCAGCTTCACTGAGCTGGAGCTACTGAGCTGAGAAAAATGGGGAATATTGTCATTCTCTTAATCAGCAGCTCTAGCTGCAGTGAAAGGTGTTTCTACAATATGTTGGCTCAGGGATGCTAAAACAAACACAGGCCACAATTTTCAATACTATGTAAAATCAATGAAAACTTAAAGCACTTACGGAAGTTTAGCTTCACAATACATTAAAATAAAAATAAAAAAGTCACACCTTCCCAAATGATTCCACTAAGGTTCCTAAAAATGTCACCCTGTTTTGAAAAAGCAGCTTAGCTCATGTTGAGTCTTGATGTTTAATGTTCTTATGATACAAAAATACAGAAGCCCCCCAGCACACACTTTGCTAAGAATCTGCCCCACTGACATTAAACCAGCTGTCTTTGCTGTCCAGTGTCCGTCAGCGTTGCCTTGAAGAGCAGAGGAGGCGGCGACAGAGAGCAACGAGGAAGATCAGCACCTTCATCGGCACCTTCATGCTTTGCTTCGCTCCCTATGTGATCACGAGGTGAGTGCTGTGCTGTGCTGTAACACAAACTAAATCTGACAGAGTTTTTTTGGTTACCTTCCTCTACACACCAGCTCTCCCACTTCCTGCTTGTTTCCTCTTCATTTGAGCTGAGTTTGGAAGATGAGAGTGGCTGACCTTGTGATAAGTAATACGCCTCTGTCCGGCTGTTGTTCCTGCTGCATTGGCACTTTCATCCTAAAGTTCGTCCGGTGCATTCCCACTTTGATGAATTTACTGGCATCAATCAGTGCTTCAAGAAGGGATGCCAAAGAAGGCCATAGCAGAGAGAAAGGGAGATCTAAGTGATGCAGGTGAAAGGATGAGAGTGACAAAAAGATACATTTGCATATTTATTTTTCAGTCCTTTGAATAATTTAATGCATACAAAAAAAAAAGATTAAGACCAAATAAGTCGGACATAAGTCCTGCGGTTATCTCTTGTTTGGAACATGACCAAATACTATTTATCTGTGGTTTTGTGTCTGGAAATAAATTTAATTTGTCTCCAAAGGTTGACTGTAATTTTCTGAAGGACAAAAGGAAGTCACAGGGTCTGTTTTACAAATGACCTCTCAGGACATTTAGAGTCTTTTCTAAATTCCAATTTTAAGGCAAACCAACGTTTTAAGGTAACAGAACTGCTGAGATTTTACTCCACATTGTTGCAACGATTAAATGGAAATTCAGTTTAACAAGAAACCTGGGATGACTGGAGTTTCCTTATTTAATATGGAGTCAGATGCTTCATGGGACTGCCCCTCTTCCACCTATATCTGTGCATTAGGTGGAAAAGGCTGAAAGAAAGCGGCTATAATTTGCCCCTGCCAATATGGACTGTTTTTAAAATATGTAATTTCAAACAATCCGGAAGAATCATTAAATCACCAAACAGAGACTACAATGTAGGTTAAAAGCTCTAATAAATAAATGTACCCTTTGCTCATGCTTACTCTGTACATCACTGGCAAAACTAACAATTACCAGACCAGAGGATCATAATTGGATCACAGAGCAGTGGAAGAGCTGTATGTCCTGGACTTATGAATCATATTTTGAATAGCTGAGTGAGTGCATGACGTTTACCTGCGAACCACAAGGCACCAGGATGCACTGCAGAAAGTATGGAAGAGGCGATTTTAGAGAACCGGTCTACTGAGAAACCTTCTGGATGTGACTTGTACCACTTTAACGTTGTCGTAAATATAAGTAGTTTCCTGGTGTGAATACACCAGAAAGCATGGGAAATACCCATTATATAACAGCCTCTACCAGCAGAGCAGTCCCTAAAAAAAGGGTTAACCACCAGAAGGTCAGAAGTTTGGGAAAAGAAAACCAACATTAATTCCAAAAGGGAAGGTACTCTTTGAAATAGTTTTATTTGACTGTATACATTTATTTTTAAGAGAAGGGCAAATGTTTCATTTTATGTCAACCTGCGCCACAGAGCTACAGCCATGCACATGGGGCATCACTGTGTTGCCATAGAAACGCCTGCTTTCCATTTCCAGTGGAGGGAATTCTCATTTATACCCCCCCATCTTTAATCAAGATGCCCTCCACCACTGTAAGTACGACTTCATTGGGAGTGACTCTCAATAGTTAAGGGGCAATGCACAGGGGCAATTTGGGACTGGGCCTAGTAGAGCAATGACTGGAGTAATGAGCCAACTGGGAGCAGGTGTCCAGAGGAGGGACTAGAAGGGAACAGAGGGGAGAGGGAGATTGGCAGTTGGGGGAAACAGTGAAAGTACAACAGGAGTGCATGTAACTAGAATAAACTGAGACAATATAAAAAGGAAGAGAGCCTAAGATAATGCAAATAATAAAAAACAGGATGGTCAAGGGGAAACTATTGGCAGGGTAAGAATCTGGAAATAACATTAGATCACTTATAATATCGTGGATGAACATCATCTACAGATAACTGTTAAACACAATTAAAAAATTAAACTAAAAAATTATTCAAAACAAGTTAGGTCTTCACAGCAAACAAAGATTGATGTAAATCACATAATAAGACCCTAAACAGAGCAATCATACAAACAGAGCAACCGTGATATAATATGACTCACAACAGGATAAATAAAAAGAACAGAATAATCAAAATCTAAGAGTAACTGAAAAGCACAAAGTAAAACCTTGGACAGAACCAAAGATTCAAAACAGCAGACAGTGATAATCATCTTTTTGTTGCAAAATCTCAAAGATTAACCAGGACAATTTCAAGGTGTTTGGCGGAAAGCAATTGAATCTGAAAGGTCAGTCGGTGTTTTCTTTCTTTTTTAACACCATACAATTTATTTCTACTCAGGGTTTTTTACTGTGAGAATCTTATCACTGCCTGGGCCTTGTCTGTAGGCAAACCAAGCATATTTCGGACAAATTGTTATATTTTAGGTGTGATGGAAGATGTCTGGACCCCACCCTTGGTCCTCAGAGGCAGGTATCTTACAATTCTGAAATGTTTTCCTGTTCCAGTTGCAGCTCTAACCTGTTCAGAATAAATTAACCTTTTCAGATTCTATACAAGTTCTGCAGACAACTATCAATATTCTAGTCATTTAATTTAAATTTTCCAAGGTGAGGAAATCCATCAGTACTGGTAAAGTAAATCTAATGATGCAAATGATGCAAATGATGGAATTATACATTATTGTACATTTTATTCATTACTGTGATCCTTCCATGTTGGGTTTGAAGGTCAGGACTGGTGAGGAATCTTAGACCTTATTTTAGTTGGAATTTTGACTTTTGGAGTATTTCAGATTAACCTGGTGTGCCAGATTAATAGTACGCAGCAGTTGGGTTTAGTTTAACTCAATACTAATCTTGGACTCCTCCCATGGACACTTTGAGCTTGGGTGAAGCGACACCCAGTGCTGCCCACTAAAGTTTGGTTCTATCCAATCATGGTAACACATTAAAATGTCAGCCCAAGCCATGAGAAACCACGACTAATGGTTTTTGTAAATTGAAAAAGAAAAAGATGTGATAGCAACAGCACTGATTGAAGCCTTCTGGTTTTCCATATTTATGTTATTTCGTCTGTGGGCTCAGGGGCTCTTGTGTTTGTCACAGCTCTGTTTCCCACCTTAAACCAACGTTACTGGCCAAGCAGTTTTGAAATGGACTTGAAAGATTTAAGCCAGAGTGCCCAGGTGGGTAGTTACTGGTTACAATAACTGTTACCTTTACTTGAGTAACTTTTTAAAAAAAAAAACAAAACAACATTTTGTTAGGAGTAGTTTTACAACATTGTAATTTTATTACTTTTACTTGAGTAAAAATATGATAAAATATCACTACTACTTGAGTAAAATTTCTGGCTACTCCATCCGTTGTAACTTCACTAAATGAAAAGCTTGTTTTACTACTAAGAAACACACTTTATTCTATTTTGTACTCAAGGCTTATAGGTTAAATGTTATTCTCTATCTGCTGAGTTTCATTTGAAGGTTGAGTGACAGTACAGTTAACAGTTTAATTTAATTTCAGCTATTCTATATACTTCAACCACTGATTTTTTTTAAGTATTAGAAATTAAAAGATATATTTTGAAGAGTATTCATCACACCTAATTTTCTATTGTGTAAACACTGTATGTTATATGTTTATCTTATTGTTTGAAACAGCATAATTTGCATAACAAAAACAATTTATTAAATTTTAAATTATTTTGTAAAACGCTAAATCAGTTGTTATGATCATGGTAGATCAGTTATTCAGTATTTGAGTCGCTTTTTTACCAAATACTTTTTTACTTTTGCTTGAGTAATTTCTTTAAAGGCTCCATTTTATTCTTTTATTGATAAAAAAAATGTTAAGGCTGCGCTAATCTTAAATGCTATTTTTTTTGGTGCTCTACCCACCTGTGGTGGAGTGAAAATGGATTCTTGTGTGTTTGTGATTGTACAAATACAGCAAGAATTCAGGTTGCAGACAAGGTTGGTTCCAGGTGACTTTGTTATCTTAGAACCCTGAAACCCCAACTTCTGAGTTCAAATAGAGCAAACCATTATAAAGTCTGTTACATGTCTCCCTTCAAGGAAGTACAAAAAAAGAATATTTCTTTTCTCATAGGACCAGATGTTCTTCCTTGTCCACCTGGCTTCAAAAGAATTTGATTTTTGTCATCACAGAATCAAACTAAAGTTTGCTTTGACCAACTTCTGCTTTAAGATTTACTTTTTCTCTATTCTGATCTTACTGAAACTGAAATAGACAGATTAGCAACGTACCGATAAAATGCACTGTGATAAATCTACGATCGGATAATTAAAGATAACCTGTTTACATATTGCTGGGTAAAATAAAAGGAGAATAAACTAGTTTAAAATGAAAAATCTACATTTTATTGAAGATTTTTTCTTTATATTTATAAGAAATCATCTTCAAGTTTGTCTATTTACAGAAGTTCAGATGTTTAATATTTTTTTAAATCTCTTCTGAACTGATTTGAAAGCAAAAGACACCAAATGAAAGCCATGAGCTCTGAAATGCTTTATAATGGGAAACAAATTTCGAAACATTTTTCTCTGCCCTAATGTTTAAGTGTTGTTTGACCAGTGCACTGTTTCCACATGTGTGTTGTTCCTCCTACAAGGGTTGTGGTAAACAGGAAGCAGAACTTCTTTTGACTTTTTAATTCACTCTACTATCAATGCCAGATGTGTTTGGCTAAAAAATGTCCTCTCAGCAGATTGTCCTAGTCCCTCCTTAAATATAATGAACCTTTTGGCTTTTTTCCTCATCAAAGCTGTCCAAACTGGTCACGTTAGATGGATCTGCTTGCCTTTTTTGGTGATGGATTCAGATTGTGAAAAGCACTGTTGTTTATTCTATGGTCAATTTTCTGAAAGATTCCTGATATTTACATCTTTTTCTAGAGAAACAAAACATTGCATTTTTTATTTAAATAAAAACTAAACTAAAAACAGCTCTTCCAACCTCATATGTGTGTAAATCATGATAAAATCCAAATGGTTTACAGATTAAACTATTAATTTGTATCAAATGTTTTCATAAAGATTTTGGCTTTCAGAGCAGCTTCAATACACTGGTAATAATTCTCTGTAGCGTTATCACTTTTCTAAAACATGCCCTACAGCCCAACATGTGTTGTTGATGGAAAAAGGAATTTAAGCCTTTTTAAATGAAATTAGATTGGCTTTGGTATTACATTAATACAGGCTTTTAATCAGGCTTTCATCTGCTCACACAATAAGAAAACAATTGGTCACCTTATCACGCTCTGCCAGCTATGAAAAACCCAAACAGGCATGTTTTCCTTCTGTAAATGGTAGATTGGTATTTCATTATGAATTTGACATGTGGGGAATCTATTAAAAAATGAGCAAAAAAACTGGACCAGACCAAAAATATGTCTGTGGGACTATTAATCCCTTCTGACATGAGAAAACTTTGGGATGCCCCACAGTGGGATGGGTAATGTCACTGAGGAGGTTTCCCTCCTAGATCTTTTCCTCTTAAACTTGCTACCTCTATGACTTGAAATGAGATAAACTGGCTACAGTGGATGGATGAAAGCTCATCTACTGCCTTTCTGGTTGTCATTTGATGTCAGGGTCACCATACTAACAGTTTTTGGACTGGTAGCTGATTTAAACTCCTCTCGGGGGTAGTGAAGCAAACGTCTGTCAAAATCTGCTGGCCTATAAGGCGGGCTTTAATGTGCTGACTGAGCTTTACTTTGAACACAGTAATCACCCAGAGTGCTGTCACTTAGAATCCCTCATATTTTCAAAAGTTTAACAAGACCATATAAAGAATGTGAAAGGCGGTAAAGCTAAAAGCAAGTTTTCACTCACTGATACGGAGACGACATGATTAAAGTTAATATTTGCCCCGTTAATTAGTTACTGGCACATGTTTAAATAGTTGTTCATTTATATACACTGCTAAAAATACCTGTTTTGCAGCAAAGCTAGCCAAGTGAAGAAATAGATTTTGCACAATTATCACATAAGAGACAGATTGTAAGTGGAAAGATAAAAAAAAATCCTGAGTGGGTCGGAGCAGTGTTTTTCCTTAAAATTAAATCATTCAGATATTCAAAAATTAAATAGGTCAAGGTGATCAGTGGTTTTCAACTTTTTATTTGCAAATACCTAAAAAATTTTTTGTGCATATGACTGTGATACCCCTTAGTTATATCTAGGGAAACTAATTACAATCACAACTCAGCTAATTAGTAAATAGAACCGATCTTTATTTAATTTAATCTCAGTCTAAATCCATCTTTTCTGTAAAGGCTTTAGAGGTTTGTTGGAGAACATTATAAAGCAAAAAGCATCATGAAGACGTAAGGAACACAGATCATAAGTAAGGGATATTTTTTATAAGTTTTAAGCAATACGGGGATATATAACAATATTCCAATCTTGAAAAATCGCAAATCAATTCCTTATTTGAAAATGGTGGGAAAAGCTCCAGTGCAGATCTATCAAAACATACTGAAACAGTGTGTCCTCCAAGAGTGTCAAGCCGAGTAAGAAAACCAGGGAACCCTTAGTTTTGTTGTCAATACACCTTCCCTCATGAAAGAGCGGAGAAAAGGATGTTACTGTTGAAACTCCTCCAAAATTCACCTTTGCATTGAGCTTAAAACCATGTGGGTGTCATTCCAAATATGTGGAGGAAGGTGCTCCTGTCGATGACACTAAATTTGTCCTTTTCTACCCGCTATTAATGTCGAAAAAAATTGCAGCCTGACAACCCTGTTTCCTCTGTGAAACATGGTGATTGCAGCTTTATTTCATAGGGATTATTTTCTCAAATAAGCACAATGAAGCTGGATAGTCTGTTAAAAAAAAAAAAAAAAACGGTTGGAACTACATATCAGAAAATCCTGGAAAAAAAAACTTAGAATAGACTTCATAAGAAAATGTTTGGACAGGGAGGGAGAAATGAAGACCTAAGGCTGCTGCTCCACACTAGATGTAACCAGGTGAGGTCACTCAGGGACTATGTCTTGGCCACCTCCTTTTGAAGACTTTTTGGACACATAACAGGCTGGAGGGATTATACTGAAATTGATCCAAATGTCCAAATGTGACATATTGCATTAACAAAGGCTGATACATATAAAACACATCACTACAATGGGTTGTGAAGCACTCTGAAATAATAATAACTCCAGAAACCACGGCAAGAGTTCAGCACAAGATTTCTTTTCAGACAGAATGATCACTTTTCCCTCTTAAAAATCCTTAATCTTTAAATTTTCCTATCAGCATTGAGCAGTCAGCTTTTATGACATATTTCTGGGCTCTACTTTCTCGCCACTTACTTTTATAGATGGAGGCTCAAACCTCAGCAGGGATTTCTTATAGAGACTGACAGGCAGCATCCTGCTGCTTCAGAGCGAAGATGAGATTACGTCACCATCTGATTAACACGTAACATACTCATTAAATCAGGCTGTTTTAGCACATATGTAATTCCGTTTAATGATTATAGTTGTAAAGTTTGACAATGCATATTTTTCCACTAGTTTTACAAATTTACAGGGGAGGTTTAGCCTCCCTAGTGTTCAGTGACACCGCTAATTGAAATACATTTTTGCATTTTGCATTTTTGGTAAGTGTTTGGGATCTTGCAAAATGAACCAATGAGTTTCACTCAGTAGACTGATTGAAGCAGAAGGAAATGGAGCAATAATAGATTAGCCACATAGATTATTCTTCAAACGATAACATAAGTAAAATTAGGAAGATGAAAATTATTACTGCAAAATTAGCACTGTGTAAAGCAATGTAACTGTAAAGTAAAAAATGAAAAAGGGCAGTAGCCTCATTTGGAGAGATAGAAACTTAAAATAGAAGTTCTTGCTTGAATTAAGGGAGTTGAAAACATTAGGATTAGTAAAAACGAATTCTTGACTGTATCTGCAATGTAAGCTCTGGGCATGCATACATTTTCTAGTATTGCCTTTTCACCCTCTTTGTCTTTCTGCCCATAGGATCGTGGAGTTATTTCCAGCAGTGCCTATTGACCATCACTGGGGAATCGTCTCCAAGTGTCTAGCTTACAGCAAGGCAGCTTGTGACCCCTTTGTGTACTCCCTGCTGAGGCATCAGTACAAGAAGACATGCACGGACATCATCAATAGGCTGCTAAAGCGGAGCTCGCTGAACGCGTCTGGGCGCCGGCTGGAGCAACAGGGCAACAGCATACCCACAGCTGAGTGATGGAGGTTACATGGCAGCACAGAACCAAATACTGATTCATTGCTGATGAAGATGAGGAAAGATATTGCTGTTGTCCAACTCTGCTTAAATTTGGTCTGACATGATAAAAAAAAGGAAAAAACCATCACTGACAAGGTCAAACCTCACTCAGGAGTACCAGTGAGTGCCCAGAGCTGCAGATCAGCACAGATCTTGCTGTGAGGACAATAAACTGAAGATTTTTCTTTTACCCGGAGTGACAAGGTGTGCTCTTACAGGAAGTACGGTCAGTTTTAATAAATATTATTACATCTAGGGTAGGATTCTACTCATATACAGTGACTTTATTGTAAATTTTCTTTAATGTATATTTTGAAAAAATGGAGTTGGAAGTCTATGTAAGGTTCTGCTTACTTAAGTGACTTAAGTTATGAACTATTTAAGTATGTAGCACTGTAGTTAATATTTTACATTCCCCAGAAGTATTCTAGTTGAAAGCATACATAACAGCAATCTCCGCTGCTGTGCAAGTGGACTCAGGAATACTGGTTTAATGGGGTAAATCTTAGAGAAATCCGGCAGTTTTTTTGTCCTTTTTCTATTTATTTTGTTTACTATTCTGAAGGTCATTTTTCAAAGTCTTTTCAGTTTTCATCAGTGAACGCCTCTTGTTGTTCACAGTGAGTCGGACAAACTGAATTTTGTTAGGATACTCTAAAAATAATTTTTTAAAACTTCTTAATATATTCATTTCCATTATTTTTTGATCCATGAACACTAGTTTTAAATGAATTAAAATGCCATCCCCAAAAGAAATTAATTCCCCGTTAGACTAAAGTTAATAGCTTTAAAACAACAGGCATCCATGCTGTAACCAGAAGCCAAGGTCAAAGGAATACTAGAAAACTTCTAATCTACAAATTACAGGATCTGTTGCCTTTAGGCTTTTGCTTTTGTTCTATAGCTTTAGACTTCCTTTCCAAATTTCTTAGCTAACTGGTTAAGCTGAATTTCAGAAGGCATTATTGTGCGAATGTGTGCATGAATGGGTGAATGACTAATGTTGTTAAAGCGCTTTGGGGCCTTTGGAGTTGATACAGTGTTATACAAGCAGATATCATTTACCATTTTACCATTATTACACCAGAGACATTTATGTTTACACAAACTATCATAGATTAGCTTAATGCTTTTATGTTGTTTAGTTTTTAACCTGAGCCATCTTGCACACACTTATGTTAACAATGGATTAACGTTAACCTAGTAAAAGTAAAACGCATAAAAGATTAGTTCTTTTAACTCAACAAAAGAAAATAGGCCCAATAAATCGAAATAGTTGAGTAAAATCCATTGGAATTTAGCTAAATTAGCATCTTAAAAAGTCAGTGTCTCTCCGACATCAAGACCCAAAATAACTGTGTCCTTTTTATAGACGTGAATTCTATAGACTTCATTATTATCGACTGTATGAAAGTAATGCATATTAAGAAATCAGTTAACTCTTAAAATTAAAAAGACAGAAGATATTGCAGGAAAATGATGTAGCGTATACAGGTGCAGAATAACATAACTAAGCTAAATAAAAGTGGTTACATCAGTTTGTCTGTTTTATTAAAGGTATTTGGGGTACAAGATTTTTTAAAGAACTATGTATTTCACAAATATAGCACAGAGTAATCCATCTCTTGCACATCCTTTGACCCCCAAGGAGTGAATGGTGGTATATTTATCTGCACAGTCACCCAATTTCTCTGCATTTTACGTCTATCTGCTTATTTTGCTGTGTGCAGTATTTTTTGCAAAGAGGTTGTGTAATAGTGGGGCATCAATAGAGAGTGATTTAAAGGACAAACTGCTCAGTTTCATATGCTGAGTTTGTTTTTTCCATTTGTTTTTGTCAGAAATATTAATTATACTATATAAAATGATTGAACATGATTAAAATATATCTGTTTATATACAATGAGTCCAGTTTTCTTACATATGCGCTCTAATTAGAGTCCCTTTGCCTTCAGAAAACAGTGTTGTGGGGAGAACCAAGGAGCAGAGTTTTGATAAAGTAACCACCCTAGTCTTGAGAGGAGCAGCTAAAAGGAGCAGGTGAAGCAAAAACAAAATGCAAATTTCAAAGAGGATTTGAAGATGCAAGCTGAAAAAGGAAATGGAAATGGGATTGCAAATAACCTTTATAAATGTGTGATTAGGAAATGTATTTATAATCAGATTTATGGATTTTTTTTTCAAATTTCCATTTAGAAATAAGATTTGAAAATATATTTTTAAATTCCAGTATTTATAATAGATAAAGAAATGAAATGAACAATGCCTCTTTAATAATTCAATTTAAAATATGCAATTGGAAAATGCTTTTCAAATTGAATTTAAATTGCATATTTTAAATGTTAAATTTGAAATTGAATCTTGAGGTCCTTCATAGTTTTGGACCATTTTGACCTGCAGAATTTAGAGACCTGGTTGTGAAACTGATAGTGCTTCTTTGTGTTGATTCATCAGACCAGCTGACAGCCTTGGTTGGCCCTGTGGAAAGATACTGTAACTGGATATGGGCCCCAATAATTTTTCATATTTCTTTACCCAGCCTAACCCCACAACCACCACCTTAATGTTTAAGCTAAGGCTTTTGAATTCTTATATATCATTAATATGTATTCAAACTAGAGTCTTGAATGATGCATCAGTGTAGTAATTAAATAGATTATGTATCATAATTCAGCTGCAATATTTGGTCAAATCAGGCTTTAAAATAAACATTTTTGTAAATAAAATTTTCGGCTTCCTTTGCAAAAGAACATCAGCCACACCCCACTAATCAGACTTACTGTGATTGACTTTTCAGTTGCAAGAATAATATA
>JAUZNJ010031487.1:0-14195 GCA_034780135.1 Jordanella pulchra | reverse complement strand
CAGCTTATTGAATACAATAGCTTGGTAAAATACAAGACTCTCACCTTTTACCTCAAACTAAAATGCTGATACATTTACAGTTTAAAGTTGTGAAAAACATCTTATTTATTCACCAATAAACTGAAACACGACCATCACTGGTTTATGTCATATTAAAAAAGGAAACACACGATGCATATCAAGACTAGTTTTGTTTATTACACAATGACTTTACAGTTACAGCGCTCACTTCCTGCAATCTGTGGTACGATTCTCCTGTGGTTTCAGGCTGCATGACAGCTTACCTAATTTAATTTTTATTGCATACTGCTTTGAAATTTTTCAAATGAGAAGTGCTTTTTTTGTGTGTGTGTGTGTTTGTCTGACACCTGAGGAGATTTGGTGCGGTTAAGGTGCCCACACTCACGCACGCAGGCACACCCTTACATCTAAAGCAAAACAAATAAATACACTCATGGAGACAAATGGTCTCCACACTGAAAAAGAAAGAGAAAGGACAGGCATTTTTCCCAAGTGATATGCCATCATTATTCCTCAGTTCATACTTTTAAACAAAAGACATGTGGACATAATCAACCTTTATGCTGTCTTTCTAAAAATGTATTTTTATTTATTATTATAAATTGTCTTAATTTTTCAGTATATTCCATCATGTTTGCTATGAAATCTTAGATATTTGTGTTTAATTTCCAACCGTTCTATATAACTATCTTCTCTTTATCCACAACTTACAGAGGCATCATGAAGTTTTCTGAGGTTGCTGCCACCTGGGACCATAACCTATAAGTGCAGCACTTTTCTGTTCATTCTCATGGCTGGCGCTCGTTCTTAACAAGGTTTTTTCTTTTTCCTTCTTCAACTTAGCTGGAGTTGCCATTGGTGTCCGAGTTTAGCTAGATGTCAGTAGCTTCTGAGTATCCAAAAAAATCCATCTTGAATATAATGCTTGGATTGTTTGTTAGGTCAGACCCATTTAACATGAACTCGGACCCGCTGAGCAACGCCGGAACTTCTGACCTGAAGTAAAACCAAGAAAATGTCAAACTGCTCATCAAAAGATCTTTTACTCCTAAATGGTTGCATAAAAAGGCTGTTTTAAAGATATTTTTCAATAAAAATTAGCATGATGTCTCTTTAAATACTAGAAGATCATGGTCATACCACAAACATCAGACCTCTTTCTTTTAGGGCCTATACCACCAGACTTGTAATAGCAATCTTAAAAGGATTAGGCAACAGTGGAGTTTATTTCATAGTGTTTGGCCTTTGAGTCTAAATATTTAGCTCAGTTTCCATTCTAAAGCAGTTTTTCTCTAACTTTTAATTAGAAGTGACAACTAACCAAGCACAAAGATTTAAAAATCACAGATCAACATCTTTTTTTTAAAGAAAAGAAATTGGCAGACTTTGATAAATCTAAATTAGCCTATATGCCACCAACAACCCTGCCGCATTAAAAGCTCCTTATCCCCCCACATCTTGATGCTCACTTTGGAATTCCAGATACACAAACAGGGCTCTATGTGTCTGGAAGATTGATAACTTGTCATAAAATTAACTGGTGTGCTCAACAAAGTAAGTCTCATATTTAGCATAAGCGCGTAGTTAAATTGTATATGAAGATAGTTTCGACCTTATCCAGACTTTCTCACAGTCAGATTAAAAAGAACCTAACTAGTGCTTGGATATTTCAAATTCAATGAAATATGTTGTCATTCTTTTGCTAATAGTAGCTAGCATTTCTTGAAGGTTTTGTAGTTTTCATCTTTAACATAGTAAAGTTTTAGGTCTCCCAAAAGCCATGCTTTGACTTCAGACATCCAACACTTGCTCAATGAGGGACAGTTTTATTAGAAAATCTTGAAGTATTCTCCTCTGAACCACTCTTTTAATGTGTATGAACAGCTATTTTTTCACCTGTATTCTGAAAGATGTGTTTACCTTATAAAGTATAGATACCAAAGTGTGCTTCGAGTATCAGTGAAGGCAAACACAGTAGCATTTTATTCTTGCTTCTTATAGAAGTGATGTGTTGTGCACTAAACACCAAGGCAAATTCCTTGTAAGTCTGAAAACCTACTTGGCAATAAACTTGATTCTGATTCTGAAACACTGTAGCAGGGCCTTGATCCTGGGCCATTTTACTTTTGGAATACTGCTTTTTCCATTTTTTTTTGAAGATAGCATGATGTTTGCTGTCAGAACTCACTGACACCTTATTATAGGCCTTTCTCCCCTGAAGCAATGAAATGTTTTAACACTTCAGGCTGCAGTCCAAACAGAAACTATGATCAACCCTCCCCCATGCCTTTCAGTTAGAAAAGTAGACGTATTTGAACGACTGTCTTTTCTTCACTAATCACTCTATTGCTTGTGGCAGTTTTGTCAACAGGACCCGTTTCTGAAAGCCATCAAAGAAAAAGAAAAATGCAAATCATACTGAGCCCGAATTCCTCTTGTTTCATATTAGAAGGCAAAAAATTTTAAATGAATATGTAGTTCCAGTTAGAGAATCATGAATGAAGAAAATGTGATGATCAAACATTTTTAGAGTTTGTCATGAAGCTAATTTACTTTCATTTTAAAATATATTTACGAGTAAAATTGGACATTACTAATTTTGAAAATTACTAATCAGTGTAAGTTATATAAATTAGAGTCTGTTTTTTTAATTTAATTTGATGTGAGTCAAAAACGGAAATTGATAGCATCGAAGTGGAATTAATAAACTGGCAAGTTATCTTCAAATTAGCTGAAATAAAGATTTTATGTTAAATCTGACATGTAAAAATGTCAGGTTGTCTAGAAGAACCTCAACATGTTTGCCAAAGCCTGTGACATTAAGGCCTAAGCTGCTAGAATCTACTGTGTGGCAGTTTGCGTGCTTTTTCAGCTACGCTAGGCTGCATACAAAGAGACGTCGGCATCGGCTCCACGCACGACTGCTGTTGAGACGTCTTCCCTCTCATCGCCTTTATCTTTTCCAAACCATTGTCTCATTCTTCCTTGCTCTCCTATATCCCACTTACTCTTCCTTTCACCCACTTTTCCCACCCGCCCTTTCCCTTGCAACTGTTTAAACAAGGACTCTCAATTAAACATAAGCCAAACTTTCAGACACACTGATTCTGACACCTCAGTTTCACAAAACAGCAAAAAAAAATGAAAATAAAAGCAAATTTATTTTATGATTGGCTGAGTTTCTTTATCAACTCCTACACACTAAACATATCTCTGCATCTCTTTCCCTGGTGTTATCTCTCCATTTAAACTAATTCCTTGCTTTGTCATGGAGGAATGTGTGTTGAAGGTTTAAGCAGAGGCAAAGAGCCCAGAGCATATTGTGCTCTATTATTTCTTTGACTGGGAAACTATGCATAATGAAAACAGTATGCACCTGTTACGGTAAAGACCTGTTACGTTAACATCAACTTCAGCCTTGTCATTATTTTATGCCGTTTCTAATAGATTCTTGGAGCGAATTAGCAAACAAGGCATTAACAAATTTGGGCATTAATTCTTCAGACCTCCTTGGCTTTGAGGAATCTGTGAGTCTTGTGTTTTCTGTTTATTTCTTTTTTAACAGTAATATTTTGCAAACTACATACAGAGATATGACATACGGGTCTGGAGCCAGACATCACTGCTATCATCAACTTCAAATCCTTGATAAGCATCAGCAGCGGCGTTTATTGTGAAATATTACACAGCTAAATATTACTCTAAATCCATGGAGACCTATGAGATACAACAACACCAGCATTTCTTTTAGAATAATTTATACTGCATGCAAGAGCATGAACGGATGAACCCGGCCACATATCCTTTCTACCGTTTATGAAATGAAAGTATTTATCTACAGTAGATATGCAACTCTACAACTTTCCTTAAAAAAGTCAAAAATAAATGTACAAAAAAAAAAAAAACTTAAAAACCATTTCCTCCCTTAAAGCAACACTGTGTAACATTTACCCATGACAGACATTAGATCTGTAAATGTCACTAAATTAAAAAGTCTCCATCTGTGTTTTGGAATCTGACAGCAGACCGATTGTGACCAGAGACTAAGATATTATTGAGCTTCTTATAAACACCAGGTCACATTCAACCCTCTAGATTAATCCAATATCATAGAACCAAAAATAAGCATCAGCTCTGTTTTGTTTTCTAAAAGCTCTTGTGTTCAAGGGGGACTTAGACTTCCTTAAAGCATTGCAGTATGTCACATGACTCATTCAGTGACAGATCCGACTGTCTCAAAAGCCCACATGGAGCATTGATATATGGGCTCTAAACTTACCTTAGAAAATCATTTAATATATATTGAATTAAACTAATGGTTGGGTGAAATGTTAAACACTGTGGATATAAAGTAGCATGTATCTATTGGAGGGAAAAATGGAAAAATCAGAATGCAGCGATAAACTGCAAGCAGTTTATTAGGTCAGGACATCTCATTCATTTCAGTTTAGTTTTTAAATATTTTTAAATTATTCACCAAAATCTCATTTAATTTAAACATAATTTTAATATTAACTCTGAATTAAGTTATAAAAATTTATCTAATTATATTCAATACCCTCTCTGAAATGATAGCCATAGAGGCAAGATAATGGCATTCTGAAAATAATTGCATATTTTAACAGAAGAATAAAGCACTGGGGTAAAAAGCTGCACAATAAAACGTTTTTTGTATGTAAATATTAAGACAACATATTGAGTAAACTTGGAAACCCTGAGAACAAGTCTGTATCAAAACAATGCATTTTGTTTTTTTTTTTAAAACATAAATGTAGGCATGAATGCATAATGAAAACGATGAGAAAAAGGTGCAAAACATGCATGTTTTTCTCCCGACCTCATGCAGGTGAAAAACAGCATAAAAGAATGAGAATCAATGTCAACATATTTATTCCAGGAGACGATCCCTAGTGATTGATTTCAAGTAAACATGCTTGGGTTATTTCAACTCGATTAAGCATTTTACAGAATTTGATATTAATATTTTCAGACAAACACTTAACAACCAACAGGTTTCTTCTATAAATGAAGAAAGATTCTTCAATAATGTGTTGTAATGTGAGATGTTTGCAGGAGCTGTTGGTTAACCAAACTGAGGAGAAAATGGAGGCATTGCCAGCAGAGCGGTCTTGTCACTTTGTTTATCTACACCAGAGAGGCTCCAGGAGTCTACAGAGACTTGAGACCCACCCCCTCTCCCTGGCCCTCAGCTGCCCCACTCCTCCTTTCTGTTCCACCAAGCAAGGAGGTGACAGCCACTCCCAGAAACTCTGCACAGCCCCAAGTAAGATACGGTTTGGGGGGCAGCAAATTAGAAAGGTGAAAAACTAGAGAAACACTCATGATAGAAAGCATATTGGGGGGAGCATAGGCACATTGGTTTTAATGCAGAATATGCAGCAGGTTCTGAGGAATTCTGGATCTGGTTGAACATAACATTTTGGTGCAATGACAGGAGTATGTGTGCGTCTGAAATGAAAATGATACTCGCCTGAAGCCACCGCAGAGGAGAAGAATGCAACATTGCTCAACCCAAATGCTTTTTTTTTTTCTGAACTCTTCTTCAATCACAATTTGGAATCAAGGGTTTGCAGTTTCCGGCCATTATATCCAATGGCCTCAAATCAAAAAAAGAAGCAAGTAACTATGTGCTAATGCAAAGGAAACATGTTTTTTTCAAGAGCTAAGGGAATAAAATAAAAGAAGGAGTGATTAAAAGCCAAAGTAACACAAACGGTTTGATCCACAATTAGAGGTGTATGTTGAGGCTTTTTCATATTTGCAGTCTGTGTTGTGTTTACAGTCATTCCCTTTGCATTTCTCAGGATTCAGAAAGCGCACTTTCGATTGGGTGTCAGTATAACCACAACTGACAGGAGTCTACAGGATTATAGTAGCTGCAGAAAGACAAATGGACCTAGTCAACACACCCTTCCATACACCTGTAGGGCCATGTTTAAGATCTGCTGTAGGATGAAGGCTGTGAGGAGAAACACTTACAGGAAAACATAACAAAACGCTTAACGTCATCTACCCACCATCTCAAAGTTAACCTTACTAATTTATTACAGAGGCAATCATTATGAATAAAAAACAAACTAACACTAGAGTAAACACCATCACTTGCAGTGTATTAGCCTTTAAACCAAACTGTTGTAAGCGATGGGATGACGATTAGAGCTGTGGGTCTTTAAGAAATGTTAGGAGTTATACAGGTAAAACAATCACTACAGTATCAAAATACTAAAGTAGATCATTAACATTGAATTTTTCAAAACTGACAAATGGTAGAAAGTCTGCAGTTTTTATTGTCAATCTCAGAGTGCTTTCTACTATTAGTGATTTCTTCCTTGTAGAAAGCAGGTGTTAGGACTCATCTCCATATCAGGTTTCATCCTGAACCCCAGAGGCATGTGAAATGAATGTAAATGTTAAACGTTGACCTTTAGGGACTCTCATCTGGAGAAACTCAGAGCACTTACAATCTTGTGTAATTGCACCAGCAAACCCTTCAAAACATTCCCATGCCTGTTAAATATCACAATATTCACAAAAGCATGCATTTAAAGGAAAATTACCATTTATCATTCAAAACTATGGATAAGAAGAGTTTGTAGTAAAATGTTTTACAGGGGATTTCTGCAAAAATGCAGTTAAGAGCTCATTGTTCTAGTTTAAATCTAAGTTGCATAGGTCTACGGCAGGAGCATCAACCTCATCAAAGGCCAGGGTCCTAAATGTTTTAATCAATTCCAAACTCAAACACATTGATTAAAATAGATAAATTACCTCCTCAGCCTGTTATCAAGTTCTACAGAGGCCCGATAATGACCCATTGGTTTAATTCGATTGTGCTGACCAGGACAGAATGTAATCCATGCAGTACACTGCTCCTTGAGGACCAACATTGGACAACTCTAATCTATACCATTTGCTGTGACGGTGCAAAGACTGTGGAATAGTCTTCCCTTGGATACTAGAACAGCCCAGTATATTATGGCTTAGATAAAAACCCATTTGGTTACACTGGCCATTAACTCAAATTGCAGAGATGCTTTTATTATCTTTAAGTATTTCAACCATTATTATTTAATTATTTCATGCTGTGTATTTGTTGTTTTATATATTTATATTGTTTGTTGTGTACATTGTTTTGTACAAAAATAACTTGACTTTTATTTGTGGCTCTTTCAGCCACTGTGCACTTTCAAACCAGTTTACCTATTCTAACAAAAAGATTATTTCCTTCTACCTGTTTTGTCCATTTGAGAGACAATCATGTCAAATCTCAGCGGATCAGCAATAACTAAAATACAGAGAGTTCCATGTCTGGTGCCAACAACCATTCTACGTTTAAGGTCAGTTAAATCCTCTTTCTTTCCTTTTCTAATGCTTGTTTTTATCTAGTCAGCTTTACCCTTGTGGATCATCAAGCAATAGAAAATGCATACCTAATAAAGTAGACTTTGGCCACTTGGAGGCCAAATCTTAGAAAGAAGTCCAGCAGAGTTAGATGTGGTTCGAGTTTCTAAGACAAACTCCAACACCGAGGCAATGCCATTAAAGTAGACATGCAGACAGACAGCCCTCTGTCTGCGTGTGTTGTGTCATGGGTGTTGTGTCATTCTAGAGATAAACCACTTAAACCAAAGCTAACTGTTTAAAAAGCAAACGGTCTTTGCACAACATGGCAATGAAATGTCATGCTGTGTTTCATAGAACATAGTTCCACTTGCATTATAAACAGGGTAAGAGTACATGCAGAGTTCATGGTGTTCTTCACATCTAGATACAAACACTCCTTCTTACTACAATTTATGGTTTAGTTCAGTTTGAGCAATATAAAGCATTACATTTGACTCAAACTGGATAATTGCTGGATACCAGTTAAACCAAAAACTATTCTCTAAGTAAGTAAGAGGTCACACAGTGGTCAATATAAGGAAATTAAGGTTGTTTTCAAACCATTGTAGAGACTCTCCTCCTTTATTGCACAAACGTGTTCATGTTATAAAAAACTCCTTTAGTATGCTTCTGTTCCTCATAACCAAAGATGTTTGTATATCTGTTATCTGCAGTTTAAAATGATAAAGGTTATGAGTTTAACCCTTTAAAGCCCAAACCATAAAATAACTGAAAGAAATTATTTTTAATAGAGTTGTTATTGAATTCTATAAAAAAACAATGAAAAAAAACATACATTTTGTATAAATTAAATTTTATCATTATTTGCATACATTTTGATACATTAGGCATTTCCGTATAATCTTTTAAACATTTTCTGTTCCCTACATATTTCTGATTTATTAAGTCGGGTTCTCAAGAGCGAAAATATCCCACTGATGCTGCAGAGGTCTCAAAAATTCATGCATCAAAATCATACACTTGGCTTTAAAAGGTTAAGGCTCCATGAATAATATGAGACCACAGAGGAAAGCCTGGAATAAAAAAGATTCAGACCATGACTTTTAAAATCAATAAAAGATTCATTTCACCATGTGCTGTATGTGCTGAGCTAAACTAAGCTGTATTTAACCAGGTAAGTTATTAAGAACAACTTCTTATTTACAACAACCCGGTGGGAGGGAAACACACACCCATTTCTAGCAACACATCATTAAAGCAAAAATACAGTTGTGCACTTTATAATAAATTAAATTTTGAAATCAGGAACACCATTTTATGACAATCATAAATACAACTGTAAACATTTAGCATAAACATGTGCACTTTTCAGACAACATATATTTAAGACATTTTTAAGTTTCTAAAATAGTAAGGAGTCATTTTAAAACCTTCTTTAAGCTAATTTCAGTCTTTAGCTGTGGCGTAATGGATGGATAATTCTCCATATCTTGACCAAACCTGGGAAACATTGAGCACAATGAGTTGGGCGCAGCTTGTATTATTTGGACTTATAGAAGCTTGTAACAAATAAAAAAGATAGAAAGGAGATAAACCTCGACATTTATGAATAAACATACTTTGTAGAGAAACGCGCTTTGCAGTAGAATACAGAAAACAGTGATGTATGCCAAAAGAGGCTTTTGTATTAAAACCAGAGTGCTACACAAGATCAAGTTTCTGTGAGCTCATCTGTATATGATGTCATCATAGTTAAAGGTGCATTAAATGTCTTTACAAAAAAGACCAAATAACATTTGGTCATAATAAAATAGGGTAATAAACACCAAATGTTCATCCTGGATGTGTTTTTATGGTCTATATCACTACTGTGCCCTTTTTAAGCCTTAATAGAAATCCAACACTGGGTGTGATTAGCAGACAAAAACCAAAGTGACTCAATCTACCGGCAGGATGATAGAACAAGTCAAAGGACAAATGGTGCTAATTGACGCAGCAACTTAACAGAACCCAACTGACCGTCCTGCAATGCCTTTCATTAAAGCGAGTTCAAAGGCTGACTGATACAGTATTAGTTAAATAAACTGACCTACAGCAACTGTAGGTTCTAGGAAATCCTTCCCAGAGTGTCCAATCAGAACATCGAATGAAAAGAAAAATCCTAACAAATGCCAACAGGGATCACGGCAAGAACCTTCAATCCGTATATGTATAATGTCGTTGGTACTTCGACTGTAGAGACTAAAAATAGCATTAGTATCATAATGCCTCAACAACAGCAACATTCATACTGTATTTCAAGCACTCTGTTGGAATCAAATTTTTTTTCAGTGTTGGATGTTTTTTTACCCGCGGTACTTCTGTGTTCAACCCCTTCACACATGCTCAGTATTGCAGCTCAGTTGTTATTGTTAAGTCTTTGTTTACTAACCAACCGAGCTAAAACAAAGTGTAAGACACAAAAATAATAATACGACAACAGGATGTGGTAATCTTGCAGAAAACTTTGTATGCAAACAGTTAAGCTACTGCCATGTAAATTTGTTAAATGTCGTAACATGTCTATGCACCTGTAAATATAGGCATGAGTACCACTTGGATCAAATATTTCCTGTTAGATGAAGGGAAAGATGAAGGTTTGCGATAAAGGAAGTTAAGTTTAGACTTTATTTTTGGATTGTAAGCTACTGAAATGCTGTGAGAATGACAGAAAAAAACTGTTCAATCACTGTATCATTTGAAATTGGGATTTTCCCATTTATAAATCATTGTGGAATACCTTTGCTTCTATACCACATCATCCTGGTTTTGGTTTTGAAGACAACCAAGACTGGTGGATTGAGTGAGTCTGTCCCTGAGACTTGCATATAAAGCGTTGTCTCATCTGCATAAAGGTGACTGAATGAACCAAGAACTGATTTTGATAACTAATTTAAATAAACTTAAAAATAGTGTATTTTCTAAAATGGATTTGTGGCGCATCTGGAATAACAGCAGGAGGTTTTGAGACAACAAGGCAAACTTTAGGTTCTAGGTTCACAATATATCATGTTTAACAAAAAATGGCTTTACACTTTCCCTATAAAATAACAAAAACAAGTCCACACACACTAGTAGCAACTAGTGGTAGATTTATAATGTTAAATGTAAGCATTTTCCTTGGTATTTATTTACTCTTGCTAAGAGTAAAAAAACTGATTTTTGAACACCTCAGATTTTAACATATTTTTCAAATGTCAGATTGAACAATGCCATGAATGTCATGAATGTGGAGGAAGCAGCAAGACCAAAGTTAAGAAAATACCTTGAAATTAGCATTAGGTAGTTAGATTTTTTTAGTATTAAAATAAAATAAAACCCTAAGAGCTTAAGCAGAGCACTGAGAGGAGGGCAGACACTGATGATATGCAGCAAGAGATCAGACATGGAGCAGCCAATGAAAGCTGCAAGAGAGGAACAAAGAGATCCTGTGAATTAGTCAGGTTGCAACTAAGTCAAAGGGAAGGCAGGCAGAACAAAAACAAAACCTAGGGACGTACCTTACAGAAGTCAAACTTACAGGAATATAAGGAAATAAATAAAAATAAAGACAGAAATGAAGAACTATGGAGACACGAGGAATATTAACAGCAGGGAGGAAACAGACAAACTCAAAAAACCTAAGGATCATGACACTCAACTTTTCAGGGGTTTCTCCATGACTTGTGTGCCATGACCCTTAGTCTTCACAACACGTTATGTTTTCTTATCTTGAAGATTTAACAGACCCATTGGATTCATACTGACATAAAATTAACTAAGCAATAGTGTGAAGACAAAATCTCACCTTGCATATTATGTACATGTATTACACAAAATCCTTCAAAGCCTGAAATTCTAATAGCGTAAAATAGTTTCTTCCTAAAGAGTTTAGGGATGTAAGTACTTTTGCTAATCTGGTACCACTAGGAGTGCTTTTATTTTAATCAAAATGCAAACTTAAGCGGAAAGGCAGAAGTGGAGATTATTTTTTTAAAGAAATACCATATTCTCTGCTGTCACACTAAATATACTATTTATTAGTGAGAATGTGTCTGCACCTGCTTTTCTTTCCCTGAAGATAAACATCTCTCCACAACTCTCCCATCACTGCACTTTATTCCTCTGTCCTCCTCCTCATCTTTTCCTCAATCCACCCATTCCTCTCTGTCCGTCTGTTTCTATGGATGGCTGCTGATATTCCCGTGGGATAGTGGAGGAGGAGAGTTTTCCAGGGCTTGTTGCTTCATCATCCTAAATAAATCAAGGAACATGTTCAGGCCACCTTACATTGAGTTCACAGGTGGAACCCACAGAGAGAAACTCATTTTTTCCCCCCTGCTTGCATGTCCTTCTGGTGCACTCGGCCCTCTTTACATTATGAACACCATAATGCCATGTCAGTTGCTCCTTCCATTGTAGTTTACCGACATAATTAACATTTTATGTACTTTTGTAATTTAACAAATATTCATAAAATTTAAAGAAAATATACAAATGAAATGAATCTCAAATATGATCATCAGTTTTTCTCCTGTGTTCTGTTTGTATACTCATACAGCTATGACTATATCTTAAAAATCCATTAAACATTTAAGATGACTTTCAGCAACGGAAGGACATCTGTGATACTTCTAATAATCCGTTTCTCTCTCTCCCCACCTCCTTTCTCCTATTCTTAATCTCGCACCCAGTTTCAGTCTACATGTCCCAGCTTGCAGGAGGCTTGGAGGAAACACGCACTCCCTTTCTACACACACAGCTAAAACAATCACATTGCCCTGCTCACGGCCACAGCAGGGTGCGCCTTGTTGGAGACAGGGAACGAGGAAGATTGACGAATGTGCAATGTTTGTGTCCCAGCTTTTGATTAAAAGCCAAAACCATGCTGCCATAGTGATGCGCTATTTTTTCTTAAACAGTCAAAGACATAATCAGCTGTTCGTGTTACATTTTCTTCTGCCCCCCCGAAAAACAAATAAGAACTTGTCTCTTTCAGAAGATTTAATTAATAGAACCTCACAACTGTGGCAAGAAAAGCCAAAAAGAGATTTTTTAAAAATAATTCTTTCAATTCTTTAATTGAATTGTTTCCATTGGCTGGCACAGTTCGATTCAAATTAACGGAAAACCAAAAGCACCGCTTTAGTTTTTATCCACATTAAAAAAACAAATACCTATAGCGTTAAAAGTCAAGTCTGAGCAAAAACATTTACGTAAATACGCTAAAAACTCAGAAAGATGATAACTGAATAAAACCAAGGTACTTTTACAAAAAAAAAACGAACAAAAAAGGATCAGGTTTTAAGTCAGATGTGGAAAAGGAAGGATTTTGGACGAACTGCAGACCTGCAGATAAACTTTCATCTAAACTGGAGAATCAGTGTTATTCTGGAGGTGCTGTAGAGATACATATTTCGGTGCTTTTGTTCCAGGCGACAAAAAAAAATTCTTTTTGGCTGCTCATCAAACCTGGTGATACAGCGATTTCTTAAAAAAAATAGCGTTTTGTTAAAAAAAAATACAGCATAACACCATCATCACTGCAAAACACGGTGATGGTAAAAAAAAAATATGTTGTGGCAAAATTTCAACAAGGAGAGGGAACCACCATTTCATGTCATTTTGAAGAGAAGTCCGAAGTTTTTAATGTTACAAACAGTCATTCACCTATTTAGACACCGCGATCCTACTTTTAGGCTACCGATGTTTGGGGCAGACTCACAAAAGCGGAGTTTTCATAAAGTCACTGTCACTATCGTTAGTAGAAGGACGGAAGTCTCTTACCCAAGGACTCAAAGGCCAAAGACAAACAGACAGGGGCTGAGAGACTAGGGCTTCCAAATCAGTAATCCACCAGTTAGAGGACTAACACCAACCTCCTCCCAAGCCTCCGATGCTCCGAGCTGATTACAAGACAGTTTGGGAAGAGAACCTTTTAGACGCTGAAAAAGACCTTCAGACGGCGATAGAAGTTCCACTTCCAGCAGGACAATGACCATAAACATGCATCCAGTGCGTCAATGGTTTAAATCACAGCATATTTATGCATTATAATGGCCGAGAAAAAGAGTCCAGAGATGAGTCCTACACCCACATTAAAGCTGGTGTCCGAGCTTGAGCAAATTAAAAAGAAACAGACACCAAACTTTGTTTTTGGGGATAAAAAATAAATAGATGAATATAACCAATAATCATTGTTCTTTAAATTCATAATTATATGCAGTTCTGTTGGTTCACACCATAAGTATGTCAATAAAATACATTAAGGATTGTGTTTTGGATGTTCACAATGTGCAAATGAAAGCATTTAATAGGTGTAGAAATATACAGTGTGTGCAGAATTATCAGGCAAATGAGTATTTTGATCACCTCACCTTTTTCATAGATGTTGTCTCCCAACTGTGTAGGCTTGAAAGCCAACTACCAATTAAGTAAATCAGGTGATGTGCAGTTTGGTCTAATGACATTAACACCCAACTTCCTTTCCTTTGGCAAAATGGATCAGAAGGGAGATTTGACTCTGAAAAGTCAAAAATTGCGAGATGTGTTGCACAGGGATGCAGCAGTCTTGAAATTGCCAAACATTTGAAGCGTGATCAACAAACAATCAAGCATTTCATGGCATATAGCCAAGAGGGTTGCAAGAAATGTGCCCCCCCCCAAAAAAAATAACTGAGGATAATAATAATAATAATTGAGGAAAATCGAGCGTGAAGCTGCCAAGATGTCATTTGCCACCAGTTCTACCATATTTCAGAGCTGCAACATAACTGAAGGATCAAAAAGCT
>JAUZNJ010031486.1:0-14196 GCA_034780135.1 Jordanella pulchra | reverse complement strand
ATATATTAGTGTGCAAAGGAAAATTCCATAAAGTGTTGGTAATTATCCAGATCATAATCCGGAAACTTTAACTTTTAACATTGTTATATAGGGAAATTGGCAAAACAAGCAGTTCCCCCCCCCTAACCAGAGGGTGGCAGCACTGACTACTGATTTGTTTAGTATCAGGCTGAAAAATCTGTGAGAATTTTACTGAAGACAAAAATTCAAAACCACAATAAAAGGTTGCCATGCCTCACTCTAAGTCTCAGTCTGTTGATCAAAGAGTTTGGCTGGTTTGTACGAGTTGGTTTGTTAGAAGGGTTACTTAAAAGTTATGAAAAGATGATAAAAACATTTTTACCAGAGACGTGCCTCATGGTGAGGAGCAAATCATTGAAATTTGGTAATGATTCAAGTCATGAATTGTGAGTTTTAGCTTTAGGTCTAAGTCAAAATGTGCTTTATTTATTTATTATCAGCTTTAGGTCTAAGTAAAAATATGCAGTAAAAATTTGCTGCTTCGCAAAGGTCTGTGCTGTCTGAGTGCTTTTCTAATTTATAGTGGAGTCACAGCTCATATTAAAGGACTGGAGTGGGAAGTGAAAACTTTTTGGTTGCCAATACTTTTTCTTTGCCATAGGGGGTTTATAATGAATACCCAGCATCTCATTAGGAACTTATCTGGTGATTAGTAAAAGCTTTATTTGTAAATTAATCTTGTCAACTAAACTCAAAAAAGCATTTCAATCTAGATAAAACAGAAGCCTTCAGGTTTAGTTGTCTAAAAAATAATTTGCTCAGTTGATTTTCATAGTTTTTGATTGTCATCATGTCTACCTCTAGTTTTCTTTGCAGTCTGTACAGTTTGAATAAATCAGATTATTACTAACTAGAGGTAGGGATCAGGGAATATCTAGTATATTAGAAAAAATATGAAATATGCAACAAATTAAATGTGTGTTATTAACAAGCTAGTGGTAAAGGTTCTCTAAATGTTTGCTTTTTATCCCCGGGGCTCCTAAATTAATTACTGTTACTGTTTCTAATCACATACAAAAATGTATTTCCAGAGTACAAATGCAATACATTCATACCAAATATACAGGGGCCTCTTTTTTCTCTCAGTACACATTACAGGAGTCAGAAAGGGATCTGTAGGCCTAGTCTTTACCTCATGAAGCATCAGGGTTCAGTCTTAACAAAGCCTTGTCTATCAGCTCTAGGCTTCCATCATGTAACAAAACCTTAGTTTCTCGCCAATTGTTTTTATCTACCTGCTTAACAGAACAGACTGGGTAATTCTGTCAAAGTGTACATTGCTCGCCAAAGTATTTAGAGTTTCTTCAAAATGCGTATCTGGGTGTAATAATGCCGCCCTGATAGGCAGAGGGTTCTTTGCTGTCCAGAATAAGTTGGTAGTGTCCAATCCTTGAGAGAGGCAATGACTTTCAAGGTGGAGAAATTAGCTACGTTTACATGCGCAAAATTATCCCATATCTGAACTAAACCTCAGTTTATCTGAAATCCAATGATCCGATCATGGCGTATTTGTACATGTACCAAGTTTTCGAGCATGTGCAGAACTGTCTGGTTTTCCGGAAAGGTTTAGCAGCAGTAGAAGAAGAAGCTGCCTGTTTTGTCGACACACTTGTCCACTCATCCTCAACTTACACTACTCTTTGTGCCTGCTTCACACATTTCTTTTTCTTCAGTTCTTCCGTTGTGTCTGTTCCACTATGGACCTTCATAGCGCAATACTTTTTGTGCTTACGCTCCTTTGCTGCAGAAGAAGAGGGCAGAATGGCATGTTCAATCCACATTTCATTTAAAGCCAGTAAATGAAGGTTAGTAAAGAGAAAAATGTCTCGCTGATGTTGCACACATGCACGGAGGAAATGATTCGAATCGGAGTGATGATCAGAAAAAGACACTTCTCTTAGTCAGAATGAAATTTCTTTCCAATTGGACCAAATCTGATTAGAATCTTCAGTCTAAAATGTTTACAGGACACATTTTTGATCTAATCAGGCCTTTGATCTGATTATTTGTGTCAATGTAGCGAGTGAAGAGCAGAGTTCTGCTTTCATTGGATCGGAAGCACTTTAGAATAATATGTTGTAGGAACATTTACAAACAGTTTTCTCAAAATGAAATTTGAAAAAGTAAAAAAATATATATTTTCAGGGATTTACTGTCGCTACTCTTGCCTCATTCAAGGCTTTAAAGTTTCCTAAATAGTTTGGAAGAAATTTGTGGTTTTAGTATTTTCAGGTTTTGATAAGTTAAGACAGAACAGGAAAGATTGAATTACTACATCTCTTTCACCATCACTGAAAAAGAAAGTCCGTCCTTCCGTCCGTCCGTCCGTCCATACATCCATCCATCTGTCTGTACATATATTTGTCCATCTGTTCCTGGACCCATCGATCCATTTATCCAAGCGGCTGTTTACCTGCATAGATAGTGTAATATCATAGTATTTGTTTAACCTTCTTTTCTGCCTTTTCAGTTATGTTTGAAATGGGTTCAGTAGTCTGCTGCATTGCTGAGCCAGTAAAAATAACCTGTGACTGCCGCATAGCTATGGAAACATCGCCTTCATTATTGGTGACAGAACATGTTACACCTGTAGCAAACATCTTTAGCTTATTTAAAGAGCATAGCTTGTAAGTGATGCACGAAAGATCCAATTAGAGTTAATCTAATCATGGCTTGAATCATTAAAAAGTTCCTTTAAAATGTTTCTTTTTTTCTTTTTCAGATGTAAGGCTATAATTATACATGAGCAGCTAATGATTTACAAAACCCCCAAAAAAATCTAAGCACAAGAAGTAAAGTCAACTGGTTCCTAGACAGCAAAACATCAGTGTACAGCATACAGTTTCTTTAAAGTGTGAAACATGAAACTCGGAATAATGATTGATACTCTAACTCCCTCAGATGCTTTCTCACATTTCTCTCATCCATCTGCTTCTTGGGGGTTTATCATATTTTCTAAAGTTCTTATTTAGTGAGGATTAACAATCATTCAACAAGATCAATGTCATCTCAAAGAAACTTGAAGGCTCTGGAAAGTGAGCGACGCTGTTTGCTTCTGCCTTTGTGATTTTCTGAGCTCTTGCCAAATGCTGCTCTGTGCTTTTAGTAACTGCATCAATACAAAGAAGAGGTGTGTGTGTGTGGGTTGGTGTTCCCTCCATACGCCACTGAACAGCACAATCCAATATGGGCCAGAGCTTTAGCACCAGGCATCGATGGGTACGTCACCACAGCGGGTTGTCATTCTGGTCCAGCTCCGTGGTCAAATTGGCCTCTTTAAGTCCCATTTTTCATCATTAGTGTAAGACATAAAACTGATCTCTAAGTAAAGTTTAAAGTCAATTTATTGTCCATCTCCATGGATTTAGCTAGGCAGTTGCCATGGGGACAAAAATGTAAGGGTTAAGAGGTTCAAAGTTGTGCAGACCAAAGAGTCTCATGGCAGTTTAAATCTTTGTTAGAGTGAAAGATCACCGATGGATAAGCCACTCAGGACTACAGCTTTCTTTTAGCATCCTGCCCTCTGGGCAGGATGCTAAAAACAAAAAAGATGCTTTTAGAACCACTCTCATTATGTGGTTGGCAATATTTTTGTAATGGTTATCAAAAAACAGTCCACTGTATAAGAACATTTAATCGGCATTGACCAAAGTGATATTAAAAAAAATATTATAGGGCAGTGTCACATTATATAAAAGTTTTAGTTGTAATTTAAATCAAATTATTAATGGAGAGGGCACACTTACTTAAGGGTTGATGTTTCCTAAATGACTAATCTAGAAAATCCAGGTGGAGCTGTTAAGAAGATCCATGATATCTACTCTTCAATAAGAGACAGGGATGTTCTGAACTAAACAGTAGGATGTGTTAACTGCATTGTTATGAAGATTGTCAAGTAATTACCCCTGCAGCTGTGAGAAATGTAGGTTTGTGTAGTACTGAAATAACTACATTATATTTAATGTTTAGTGCTTTATAATAGTAACGTAAGCCTCTTCCACTGATTGGTTTAAAATACAGCATAATGTTTATTAAGGGTGTAGCAAAGATGTTGTGATGATAAAATGCATTAATATGTTTTCTAAACTGTAATCTCAGCTATGATTCTACGTGAGGTGGAGTGTTTTAAGGCAAACACCAGTTTTCTTATTTAGAAAGACAACAGGACCTGAACAGGATCAGAACAGGCATGGTAAAAATGATTTGGGGAATTAATGCACTTTATGGAGCCAAATTTCAACCTTTCTCTGAGAGCAACCGGATCCTCCCATTTAAATGAGCTGCTTACAGCTCAATGTCTTTTCCAGCACAGATTGCTGGATTACAGTGAAAACGGAGAGCTATTTCACAGTTGCCATGGCAGAAAGAAATGTTCTTACTGTTTAGCTGCATAAAATCCAGGGCTTTCTAAACAATGCTAAATGATATAACTTTCAGGCAATTTGATGGCTAAATAACCTAAATAATGGATTAAAAACTACAAATATTAGTATTGCCGTGGTCATATGTTTATTTATTCAATAGTTTAGAAGGAAAGGGCATTTTTGAATAGAAAATGTGGTAAATTTTGTCCATATATGATTTAGTTAAAATGCAAACAATTAATTACAGAGCCTTAATTTGTTGTGCACGGAAATAATTTCACAATCCTCATATTTAAAAGTGGTTTAGAGCTAAATTTTTCGGAACATTCTTGTTTTGCAGCACTGGACATAAAGTAAAGTAAAATCAAAAGAACCTTTGCCAGTTGCTAGGAGGTGAAATTTGGACACACTCTTGTGAGCACTGTGGTGGTGTATATGCAGTAAAGATGGTTCTTTCAAAGATTGTTGTCTTGCTGTTGCCTGGCTGTTACACTTTGAGTATTGCATTTTCTCAAGCTTATCACATAAAGAGAAAAACAACAACAACAACAAAAAGTCCAATGAAATGTTTCCTTTTTAGTCACTTGGTCTATTTCCTCTTCATATATTGCCAAACGTTTTTCAGTTTTTAAGTGATATTTGGTCATAACAAGAAAAATCGCAGCAACAAACCTTCATTCTCCATTTTTTTTAAAATGTGTGCTATGTTTTGTCCTTTTAAAAAGTCAGATATAAGCTGCAACAGTGACTATAACTGTATGGGATCAGAACCTTATTTAGTGATTTAAATTGTTCACTATTGCTCACTTAGTGTGTTTTTGTAAAATAGTTTGCTTCCTCTGGAGGATTTTCAGGTGTGAGAACAAACCCTGCTGAAAATCTTTGATGGATCTGTGAAAGCGCTTCTCCAAACAAACTTCAGACCTGAGTCTCAGCACAATCTCTGCTATTTATGTGTGAAAAACAGCTTTTTGGTTAAGCACTCTGAAACAGTTCACTTTGGGATTTAAATACTCAAGAGAGGGGGGTTTAGGGCTTTAGGAAGTGCTGTAATGACAGCCAACACTCTGTATTTAAAGGTGTAACATGGGTCCAATGTGCTTTCTTCAAATCTTCTTTTGATTTTCATCTGACATGCAACAAAGAGTTATTGATATGTTTCTTGGGAAAAGAGCACACTGGGATCGAAGCCTTTTAGAGGGGTGTCAGAGGGTCCTGACAATGTCGTATAATGACATTGCATTTAAAAAGAGGAAAGTATTTCTTTTTGGGTTTCGCTACCATAGCCTCTGATTTCCATCTGACATGCAACAAAGCACTATTGATCCTTTGGGAAACAGAACAGGAACAAAATCTCTTCCTCATCCCATGGAAACTGCTGTTTAGGGTCCCTCAGGAGAGAGCAGGCACGCGCTGTCCATGCATATCTACAATCAGGCACAGTTGAAGCCTGATGAAACGCAGCATGAGAAACTCAGGCAGAAACTGGGGGCTGAAGTCACTGAATAAATGACAGGTAATTTTCAGCTGAGTGTGAAGCGTAGAGGGAAGTGAGGCGATCAATCACTTTGGTGATTACCCATGCAGATTTTGGTCCTTCCTGGCTTCATCAAGGCTGATGACGTTGACTGATTTAGGATTAATTGACAAATGAGTGAGGAGGAAGCATGTCATCTCATATGCAGAGATTGCAGAAGATGAGATTTCTTTTTTTTTATTTTTTTTTAATGAGGAAAAGAAGTCATAAAATGCTCCTTTTGTCCAGGCTGCAGAATTATGGCTGCTAAGTAGGCGGTAGCTACTTTTCATGTGAGGTATTTGAAAACGATAGGGCAGGTTTTTATATGGATTTCTCTTCTAAATGTGTCTGTGATGGACGCAGGCAGAGAAAAGTGGATTTATTGATCCTGGGAGTTTCATTTTTCAAACGTATTCATTTGCAGGGGCAGTTTCGATTTTTGAAAAATATACAGTGTGCTTAGAGATAATTTCATGGTATTTTTGACACAGTGGAGGGATGTGAAGAATTCAAAGCTTTGTAGGGAAAAATGAATGGCTTTGCACCACTTCAGTCAGACTACAAGGGCTGCATATAATAAATATACTTTTACTTTATTATGAATTAATTTGCTCAAGGGAATTCAAAGGAAAATTGAATAAAACGAACAAGAAATAATTTCACTGACAGATGCTGTAAATAGTTTTTAGCTCATTAAGATGCTAAAACAGGCTAAACAGTTATAGATTTACAGTAATAAGGAATTCATTTTTCTATCTGACTTTTTTCTCTAAGGTAATGCTGGTGAAAATGAACAGACATGAGTTGACATTTGTAACACTCCTATATTCTAAAATTATTCGATTACACGAATGTCCGATTCATTTTTATAGATAAATGTGTAGATCAGCCTTTGTTTAGTTTTCTGCAGATTTTTTACAAGCTTCTGTGTAAATTGTCTTGTATACCCAAGTTATGATCTAATAAAATTCTGTAAGACTCCCACTGCCCTTGGAAAGGAAAAAAGAAAAAAAGTGCCACAGCTCCTACCTGCACATTAGACAACAGGTTTGCACACTCATTCTAAAGCCAACACTATCCTAAATGTTCGATTCAGTTAAACTCATCTTAATAACTCTTAAACTTTATTCACAAATGTATATCTGTGATAAATCATCCCTAAGCCTTTTCTGGCCATTCATAAGTCACAGGTGCAGAGGCTGATATTCTGTGCTGCTGTGAGCCCTCAGAGATGATCCTGACAGGGCAGGACAACTTTAGGTATGGTGGAGATTGATGAAAGCACACAGCATAAAATCTTTCTATAAATTCAGAGAAAAGATCTTGTTGTTTGAGAAAATGCTTCAAATTAAGCAAAAACAAAGTTAGGTATTTAATTTATTCTTACTCTTCTCATGACATAGTGTCATGTTTAAGCTTTTATATCCTGCTTTTGTCGGTCCTAGCGTAACACCCCCCCCCCCACCCTCCTTGGAAAAACAGAGGTGCCTTAATTTGTCCTTAAAATATCTGTCAAAATGGGCTATTTTTCTTATTTAACCGAAGCACCAGGTTCCATTTTACAGCTCAGTAAATTTTGATGAACACTTTTATTTTTGACCTCCAAAACAACTGGGTAGCATGTAAATTGGGTTGAACAATTTTTGACACCACATGTGCTGAAATTCTCGTGTACCATCTTGCTTACTGTGCTTTGTAGAAAGACAAAGATGGCTTCCTTTCTGGGTTCCTTAAGGTTTGTGGCTCACAGAAATGGAAATGAAAGTCACAGATTATTAATATTCAGGAAACTCTTCTCTGATTTTAAAATGGTCCACATTAAATATGTTTCAGTTACATTTGTTTTGGCTATTTTTTTATAGGATATTGTCGATATTTATCTTTTTTCTTTCAGTGTATACTTTTGCTGTTAAAGAAAAAGATTGATTTAAAGACTTAAAAAAAATCTCTACCAGGGCTGCCTATAAATCTGGAGGCCACAGCTTTTAGGTTATTCATCCAAAATGCTCAGTGTTCGCGGTGTCGCTTCCAGAGTATTCAGTCGGCAGGTCGGAGGATTGTAATGTCGCTGCTGGCTCTCAGTACCCTGTGTAACCCAGCAGCATGCAGTGCTAACACCGCACACATGAACACCCCTGCTGCTGGTTAAAGGTCTGCTCGGAGTAAGGAACTGACAGCATAAAACACACAAACGCATACAAGCATGCTTCACTGCGTTTCTTTTTGTTGTGACCTGCTTTGACTTCCTCACCAAATCTGCTCTGCAGGGGATGGAGCTGGTGGCAAAGAGCCACCTGTGCTGTCTAATGTGAGGGTGGAAATGGAACAACAAAAACTGTTTTATAAAGTTGAACATTTAAGTGGTGTGTTTTATTTTATTCTCTGTCTTTCTTATATTTTATATTTGGACAGATAGACTTTCCAGGATTTCATCCAATTGTGGAAACTAAGCAGAAAAAAAAATGAAAAACAGCATCGCCGTGAAATTTTGTTTTCAGTTTATGCACAACATGTGTGGTGATGTCCTGGCACTTTCTCATACATTTGGATGTCCTATAAAAACCACCTTTTCTTTCTTTAGGTGTGCCTCAACCTGGATTTTTGGTTGCTAACTCTGCAAAATTTATGCCAAAACATCAGATGTTAAACCGTAAATCATGTACAGGCAAACAATGGCCAAAAAAAAAAAAAAAAAAAATAGACCTGATTGGAAGTAAATATTTATTTGCTGCCTCTCTGGCAGCTAATCTGACTGCTTCAAGCCCTCCTAAGGATCCAAATGGTTTCGAGAACAACTGAATAATCATAATTTATAAAACTTGCATAATTATAGAATCTAGAATTAATAATTTTAAATAATGCCATTCATAATTGAATTCAATATATCAAAACCATCGAACTGAATAGACAAAAGAACAGTACACAATATTTCTACGAAATCCCATTTTTTGTTGATATAAACTATTATTTTATAAAACCACAAATATGGATAAAGATGGTTCATAATGGAAAACATACAGTCCTATCCGAAAAAATATTTTAAAATTCTCACGATAAATCAGATTACTAATCATTTTTGCTTTTTTTTCCTTAGTAACAATAAAAGGCTGATCATTGCGAATTTTAATAACCATCTGTAAAAAAACCCTGTAATTTCTGACTTTTACTGAAATTAATTAATGATTGCATTACTACCATTCTTTGTTTCCATCAGGTTAGCTTATGCTCCCTTTTTGTTGAACCTGGCAAGTAAGATAAAAAGTCCAGAGTCTCGGTGTGCAGGTGGCGCAGGGGTTAGTGCGCACGACCCATGTAGGGAGGCCTTAGTCCCCAATGCGGGCGACCCAGGTTCAAATCCAGGCTTGTGGTCCGTTCTTGTATGTCTCTCCCTCTCTCTCATCCCCCCTTTCCTGTCAGCCTACTGTCAGAAAAACGAGCCACTAGTGCCGTAAAAAGCTCAAAAAAAAAAAAAAAAAAGTCCAGAGTCTGAGTACTGTAATTATGAAATGAGAAAAATTGTATCATCAGACAAAGTCTGATGGAAATCTGAAAATAACATCAGCATACTACCAAAATTAGATATGTGCATGAATAAGAACTCGCAGGAGTGTTATGAAGTCTTTTTACCCTTACAATAAGATGGAGACTATGAAAAAAGTGCACCCTTTTTCCATATTTGTGGTTATAGTGTGGAATGATGGAAAAGGCTTGATCAAATGTTATTTTCAAACCAATAACGATAGTCAACAACATCAGATATGAGAAAGACTGACCAGTTTCTTACTCACCAAAGAACTTTAAACAAAAATAGAAGCAAACTGTTTCTATGAGCTTTCTAATATCGGAGATTGTAGAGGCAGGCAGATATATTCCAGCTTTCATTTTTTGGCTGATATCGGACCAACATCTGATATAGGTGTCGGATTGGGACAGCCCTAGTCTTTTTCCTTGTAAACACCATTAAAGGTGCTAAATACCCTTAAAAAGAAAAGCTTTGACTAAAAAAACACAGCAATAACAATCAACAAAGTTGTGAAACTGATGAAGTTTTAAGAAATAATTAAGCAAAATCGTATAAACTTGCACCAGTCATATAAACATTAAAAGTTTCGACCTCAAATGCTTTAAGTCACAACATCATTACATAGCAAATAACAGAGATTTCTACGAATAACATTTTCCCAGGCCTGTGTTGAAAAACTCACAAGGTTTTTACCACTAGAAAGACGAAGTAGGCCCTAACCCAATCATTAGGTCACAAATAAACCTGACAAAAACAATTTGTTTGAATTAAATTAACAAACACTCCACTCGTTAGTTTCAAGGAGAGTCCCAACATTTCACACCCATACTAAGAGGCAAGCTGCTCTGATTGAGTTAAAGTCACATGTGTTGATGTGTTAGCTGGGTTTAAATAAATAGATCTCTTCTGTGACTGGAGGGACAGGAAAGGAATAGTCCAACCAGTTTACAGATATATGTTCATTTGGATAAATCACAAGAGATCAAGAGGCCCAAGCAAGATGTGGAGCTTAACAGCTGGGACCAGCAAATCCCAGTCCTGAAACTGCACTGCATTATACAACCCAGATGGCCTCAGGCCATAACATTGTAATTGATGGGAGCCTGAATTCAGCTGTCTACCTAGAGAACCCGAAGGAGAATAATCAGGTATCAGTTCAACATATTCATTAGATGCACTCTTAGGTAGACTTCACAGAACAATGGTCTGAAACCTACCAACAGGTCCATCTAGAAAAGGCCACGTCCGCATTTGCCACCTTCAAAAATAAACTGTATAAAATGTAAAGAAAAAAAAAAAAGGGCATGAGCATGTGTCGCATAAGTACATGTGAAACGGTATCTCTGATCTTTGTGAGGATTACCTGAAGCAGCCAACAGAGCGACTCCCTGAGCAAACCTGCTGGACGGGCATAATGACGGATTGTTAATAGAATGTGTTGCAGTGAATTCAGTAATCATTATTAATCTGTGTGCTGGCGGATTCTTTCTCAGCTCAGGCCTGTGTTCATAAAGCTCGCTTAATTAGACTGATTGATTAGACGGGCGATTCAAGACTCTCATACCAGCCCCTCATCCTGACAGCTCTTTAATAAGATCGGATTGCTCTCATGCTCACATGTTCACCCACAAACACTAGCCCCACCCACACACACTGCTTGTTTGGCCTGTCATCACACCTCTCCATCTTTCTTTTCTTACTTGACTGCTTGTCAGTCACACTTATTTTCAGTCTGATTTTTTTGGCATACAAGAAGCAGCCAAGCTTCTCAATTCAATATACTGAAGACTTGAAGCGACGTTACATTAACATGATAAGACTGATAATCTCTCATTCCTCTTCTTCTTTCTTTCCATTCTTCTCTTTTCTGTCCCACTCTTCTTCTCTGTTTCCAACTGTGGTCCATCCTGTGTTCCCATCTCATAATGTCTCATAAATATGTCTACTTCCTGTCTTTAGCCAAGGAAAACATCGCACTGAATAACTGGATAGCAGGAACCTTGCATCTGTCTAGACTCAACGGTGCACTTGCCCCCCAGTGTACAGGCTGCAAATGCCTGTCGCCCTGAGTAATTGTTTTGATGTCTGCATGTGGAAAAATCATGCACATATTTTTATTTGCAGATTTAAATGCGGATGGTGGAGCTCCGTGCACTCAGCAAAGAGCTCCTGCTCGTCAGCACAGTAAAGAGACTCTCCTTCGCAGTTGTAAAATGTTATGGCTTTCCATGTTGTTTTTGTCTCCAGGCATTGGATATTAGAGAGGATGATAAGTATTCATTTAGATTTTTGCCAGATCACCAGTCCTCTGTATCAATACAGCCCATCTGAGCTCTTTAAAAAGACACACACACTATAGTGGGTGTGTGTGTACCGCTTTATGAGTGTACATTTAGGTCTGTTTGTGATGAGCCCACTGCCGTATCACCCTCTCGAGAGTATTTATGGAGAAAACGATTACTGTGGAAGGAACAGAACTTTGATGAAAATCATCCCACCTCAATTTGTACCTCGCAGGCCTGCAGTTGGTGTCCCTGTTTATGGGTAACATTGTAAAGCTCCACAACTGCACTCCAGGAACAGAATGCCTTCATAAAAAAAGCATATCCACTGGTTTTTGATTGGTGTTTTGTACTGTGTTTGAACAACTTGATCTGTAGAAAATGGTAAATAAGATACTGCTCTCTACATCCAGCAGTGAATAGATAAGAGGGGAAGTACCCGTTTGACAGTAGCCAAGTCTATCACAGGAAAACATAAACAACCATGCAACAACAACCAATTTAAATGACAACTTTGAAGAGGGACATTATCTTAAAAGTCATGTTTTTGGACTGTGAAGGAAACTAAAGCACCCATAGACCACCTATACAAATTGCATGGAGAAAGACGTGAGTTTAACTCAAACTCAGGGCTTTGAATAGAATAGATGCACCTTTATTTTCCCCACAGTGGAGAAACGCAGACTGTGACAGTGGCAGAAACAAATAGAGGAAAGGTTACAGCTACACACAAGACTAATACTTAAAACCTTCTTGTTGCACGGCAACAATACTAACAAATGCTTCACTGTGAAACATCATGTATACCATCTAAATGTAAAAATGGGCTTCACTTTTAGAAAATGTTAAGAGAAATATTTTTAGCTACTTTTAAATCTCCCTAAAAAAAACACTTCAAAAGATTTGTATTCTGATGGTCTTCTGACCCATTGCAAGGGTTCTGTAGTTATGAAAACAAAACCAAAAATAAAAACATTTCATTGCTTGAATGGTCAGTATGGGTGTTCAGTCGGTGGGTTCAGAGTACTTCCATTATTTCCTTATTGTATTAGGCCATGTAAAGTCAGAAATCTCTTAAAGAAGTCTTGGTTAATAGTTCTTTCACACAAAAAATGCTGAAGCTCGGTATATGTCGTCCTTTTGATGAATCATTTATATAATTTTAGTCAATTTTTAAACATGTAGTATTTAATCATTTAACTCCCAGTTGTATTGGAAGTTTGATAACAGGAAAGTCTTTCAAACTCATTGAAATTTTAGATAAAATGTAACTGCTCAGTTACTTTTTCTAGTAACTAGTTACTTTAATTTAGCAGTAATTGAGTCACTAACTAGTAACTACAACTAATTACTATTTTAAGTGATGTTTCCAATGCTGGTCGTTAACATAATCTGATTTGTCGTTAAAAATTTCAAATCTAGTCTTTACTTTCTCTACCACAGTGTTTTTACTCTTTATTTTAACAGTCAGATTTGCCTGTGCTAAAAACTCCTGATGTATTTATCACATGTACAGCCATCAATTTCTGTCCTTCTCTTCGTATTTTTAATTTTTCCTTTTCTCCTACTGTCTACTTTTCTATTAATTATCTGAGTCTTTCTTTAAGTGATTTACCTTTGTATTGTTTGCCTGATATCATTAATGAAATAGCATAGGATTTGGTGGTTTGTTAACATAGGACTGATAATGTTTCTATCAAGGGATACTATTTAATGAAGTTGAAGATAGCTGTTGAAAGCCAATTAGGTAGAAAATCTTCTTCCACTTATTAGACGGAGCTCTGGAGTATCAGTCACCTAATTTGCATCATTTTTTTCATGAAATGATCATTATTATATCAGCTTAATAAATGCTCTTTAGTTTAATCGTTAAAATAAATCAACTGCTGCTATTGAGCCTTAATTATTGTTTTCCACCTCTGGCTGGCCAACAAAGAAACATTTTGTTGATCAATGCTGGTAGGATGTCTTCAATTACATGTTAAACCAGTATTTATACAGTTACTTTTATAATTTAATCAACACAGATATTTTCCAACCTGTGCGTAAGAAAAAATATTAAGGCCATAAAGTAAAATGTTGAAACATAGTTCTGTTGGTTAGTAGTACTAGTAGGTTATTTTAAATTGACATAGGATAAAAAGAAGTGACTGGACTGGAGCAGATCTGTGGTATACGCCCATCTCCTGCTTTAGCATTTGATAGAGTTAAACGAGCCGTATGATAGACAATATTGACAAGCTTAAATGCCCTTATTGGATGAGATGTGGCCCTGAGGTGCTGTCCCAGCGTTTTGAACAAACAGACCGACCAGACAAAAACCACACACTCATGTAAAGCACCAACTCTTTTCGCTGCCACAGCACTCTGAACAATTACCCCCTAGCTCTTTTAAGTACACACGCACACGCACACCCACACACACACACACACACACACACACACACACACACACACACACACACACACACACACACACACACACAC
>JAUZNJ010031485.1:0-14198 GCA_034780135.1 Jordanella pulchra | reverse complement strand
CCCCCCCCCCCCCCCCCCCCCCGCGAGGTTGTCTGTCTGGATTCCACCGCTCAACAGACAAGACGTCCAGCTACCTTAATAAACCTATTGGTTGGGTTTCATTATAGCTTCCTTACCATGACTATCCACGCTTCTTCTACTTTTGTTGTGGTTTTTTTTCTTTGGCTACCAGGATGGTGTTTAACCTTAAATTGAGGAGAACGACAGAAAAATTAGCTCAGTGAAGGCTAAATTATGCTTTTGTTTTAGAAAGCCTGCTTTTTTCTGCAATCAATTTTTTGGAGAAAAACCAGTTTAACGTATGCGAATGGAAAGACTGAACATTTTAGCTCTTCTAAAACTCGGTTTTAAAGTTTAGAAAACCTTAAAACTGTATGTATGAGATTCAGAAAAATGTGTGCATCATTTTTTTTAAAGTCAGTATTTCCGGTACTGGATGTGAGAGATAAAGAAGTAAAACGTTCCGATGCAAAGAAAAGAAGAATCCCGCATCACAATTAAACATTATTACAATTTGTATTAAACAGTTTTCCTGTTTCATACAGTGCCCTAATATTAAACAAACACCTAATACAAATAGGCTTAGTTTTGCTTTATATTTCAGAGATTTCTGAAAAAAAAAAATGCAAATCCTAATAGTAGGCCGGTGTACAGCAAACAAACGGTCTTTGGATACTTGCAAATAACAGTATGCAAACACACACAACAAACTGGTATAGAGTGTTATGTCAAAAAAAAAAAAATCCAATAACGGGTTCACAACAACAGAACAGTGCTGTGTGAGCTGAAGGGAAAGTCATGTAAATGACCCAGGAAACTGGTTTGTTTTTATTTGTACATCCTGAGCTCGGGCATCAATAGAGTGTTTGTGAATTCTCTTAATGTGCACAGAAATAAACAAATCGGCTGGAAAAAAGGATGGCAACAGGCCGATTATACCTTTATCATCTGACGTTGTAGACAAAAAAACATCTGTTCATGTGCAGGATGGTGATGGTGATGCAAATCTGTTGGTTAACACCGAAAGTAGTAAAAGCTGTTGAAACATGTCAAAAGAGCTTTTTGTTGAACCGGCTGGAAGCCCTCCCCAGCGGTGGCATCGTCTGACCCCTTAAAGCCAGAGATCCACTGGTGACAAACCTAAATATTCTCAAAACATTGTCTTTGCATTTAAGCTTTTTCAATAAAGCCTCACAAAAAAAACAAAAAAAAAAACCCTTAAAAATTAGAATAACACGAATACGCAGGTATAGAAACCTGCTCAATCATGTCCCGTCAGCCAAACAATGCGGGGCCATTATGTGATGTGCAATATGGGAACAATGAGACAAAACAAACTTGCCGTCATGGTGCTTGAAACTCACCGCGTACTTCCCAACAAAAGCTTCTCTCTCAGCCGTCTGTGCATTTAGTGGAACACACCTTGGTCCTGTAGGAGCTTGTAGTCTGACAAGGCGCACTGGAAGGGCACACGCACAGACAATACAAGCGTGCAAATTCAACAAGTTCCGTAAAGTTCAGAAAAGTTTAGAATCTTCCCATTTAAAAAAAGAAAAAGGATTAGTAAGTGCTTAAAGTAGCATGAGAAATGCAGCACTGCATTCAGGAATGCTTCCGCTCTTTATTCTTTACAACTGATTTACAGCTGTTGATAAATTGCCCGCAGTGGCTGGGAGGCAGGCTTCACTCCTGCATTATTTGCGCACTTATTGTATGTTTAACACGGACGACTGACTGTGAATTCAGAGCACAGCTGGAAGAATGTAAATGGACAGCATGTGTGATACACAATGAGCCTGTTTATTTAGACTGCCTGTCTAATCTTATGCCATTTACTCAGGAGGCACCTAAAATAAGGTCATTGTTGTGATGATATAAAGTGTTTAAGATGCTCTGACTGCACACCTACAGCAGACAGTAATGCATGAAAAGTCAGGAGGGAAACAAACAAGTAAAAAAAAAAAAAGCCTGTTCAGTGTAACGCTTGAAAGCTCTTACCTTGAAAGTGTGTGGACGCTTATGGGGTTGAGAGTGTGTGCACGGCTGCGCTTTGTCTAAAAGTGGACCATTACACGCAGAAGACTTGCACCTCATCATCCAACGAGCACAACCTACCGTTTGACCTTTCAGTGTGTTTGTGGGTGTGGGTGTTTGTGTGTGTATTTCCTCCTTTTTTCTCTCACAAGCCAACTGGTTGAAAAGTTTTATCAAAAAGTGGTATGACAAAGAAGAGAGATGTAAAGATGTGGCAACTAACATTTTTGACGTCCATGTGTTTTTAAGAAAGAACACAAGTTTTTGGATGCTGTTAACCTCAAAGGTCTGATCTTAAAGTTTCCAAGGTGACCAGAAACTCTTCCAAATGGCACAAAAATAATCCCACCTTTTTCACTTCGCATTTAATGTTTTGAATTGATCTTTGTACTAATAAACAATTAAAACCTGCAGGAATTTACGGTCACAGTGGCTCAACATGAGGAGAATGGGCTGTTAGATAATGCAAAGAAGACAGAGAGAAGCATTAAAAACTAGCAGCTCTTATCGAGAACGTAGTGAAGAATTAACCAGTATAATCTCACTTCATCCGCTTTACAGAAATAACTGAAGAGAAAGCCTGAAGAGGTTCTTACAAAAACCCTAAACCTTGATTTAAAGATGTATTTCATCATACTGATATGAATCTCTAAAGCGAAGCACTGTTATTTGCTAAACTTTTGGTGAAAGCAAGTTCTTTTTTAGTTTTGTGAGTCTCAGAGATAGATATTCATAGATATTGAAAGGGATATGCTAGAACATTTCCAGTTTGGCAATATAAAATCTAAACAACAACAGATTATAGCAGGAAGTTAAAGCTATTAATTTGTCTAAAACACATCAGCAAAGCTGTAGGAAGTTGCCTTAGAGATAATCAGTTGCAGCCATTAACCCACAAAGGAAGAGTTTAATGCCTGTTGTCTCCACATTGAGGTTTAAGAAGACAACTCAAAAAGCTCAACTTCAGCCAAAGTGCACAAGAACTTGAATATGTTGGAACCCATGTAGACAAAACTGTTGGAACCCCTCTTTTAATGACAGAAAAACCCACAATGGTCACATCAATAACTTGAACCTGACTAAAGTAATAAAAATAAAGCTTCTATAGAGATTACCAAATGAAAGTCAGACATTGCTTTTCAACCATCAACCTTCAATAGAATAATTTTTAAAAATAAACTCATGAAACAGACCTGGATAAAAATCATGGTACCCCTAGAAAAGATTGAAAACAATGTGACAAAGGGACATGTTAATTCAATGTGTGCCCCCTTAAGAGCATCACGTGTGTCTACAACCTTGTAATCTGTCAATGGGCATATTTTTCAGGCTACAGGTAGTCACTATGTTGTGACATGGTGTATACAGCACTCAACATGTAAATGACGAAAGATTTGTCTCAGCAGATATGAAGACATGTTAAAAGTAAAGACTATGACACCACATCCAAGTAGATTGATGTTTCTGTGTCTACATTTGCACATATGATAGAGAAATTTAAGATCCATGGGACTGAAGCCAACCTCACTGGACATGGACATAGGAGAAAACCTTATGACAAACCAATGAAATATTTAACACAAATGATAATGAAAGAGTCCAGAAAATTAGAGGTGAACTTCAACCTCAAGGTACATCAGTGTAAGATCGCACAATAGGACTTTTAGCCAAAGTGGATTTAAAGGGAGAAGCAAAGGACACCATTGTTAAAAACAAATAATAAAAAGCTAGATTGGAATTTGCCAAACCAAATGTTGGGAAGCCACAAAGCTTCTGGACAATGTCCGATGGCCCAAGAAGAACACACAAGCAAATCTTTTCGCCATCAGCTCTATGTTCACTTCTTTTTTATATGAAGTGTATGAACAAAATAACACTGTCCCTACAGTGAAGTATGGAGGAAGATCTGTTCTGAGGAAGTTCTGCTAGACAGTTCCAATGATGTGGAAGACCTCCTGCCTTGTTTCAGTACCAACACCCCGCATCATGAAGGTCCTAGAGAGACTTCTGTTAGTTAATCTCAACAACCAAACCAGCAGCTATCAGGACCCCCTGCTGTTTGCTTAGCTGTGGAGTTGGAGTTGAAGATGCCATCAGACACCTGCTTCAACAAACCCACTGTCATTTAGACAAAGTAGACAGCAATGTGAGGATCAAGTTCTTTGATTGCTGCAGTTCATGTAACATGACTTCCTTTGTGAGAAACTCCAGAAGACTCAGGTGGAGGCATCAACAGTCACCTGGATCAAAGACTACCTGACAAACAGACCACAGTTTGTTAGACTGAAGGGTCAACTGTCTGATCAAGTAATCAGCAGCACAGGAGCACCACAGGGGACAGTACTCTCACCATTCCTTTTTACCCTCTACACCTCTGACGTTGAGTACAAGAAAGAGTCCTGTCATTAGTAGAAATACTCTGACGCTGCAGTTATTGGGCGCATCAAAGATGGACAAGAAGCTGGGTAAAGGGTACTCAGATCCTGAATATCAACAGGTGATTGTGGATTTCAGAAGAAACAGGAACAGGTTGAATCCTGTTAACATCATGAAAGAAGATGTGGCGGTGGTGGAGGAGTATAAATACCTTGAAGTTTACCTGGAAAATAAACTGTGAAGTCATCTACAAGAAGGGACAGAGCAGACTGGACTTCCTAAGGAAGCGTAGGTCCTTCGGTGTTTGCAAAAAGATGCTGGATATTTTCTATAAGTCTGTTGCAGAGACTGTGACCTCTTCCTCCATCACCTGCTGGGGTAACAGCATCAGAGCAATTGACTTAAAAAAGCTCAACAACGTGATAAAGAAGGCCGGCTCTGTTCTAGGAAATCCTCTGAAACCTCTGGAGATTGTTTCACAAAGGATAATTATTCATAATGTGAAGAAGATTATGAAAACAGAGAGCATCCTCAAAGATTTTTAAGCAACAAAAGAGTGTCTTGTCCAGATGCGGTGAAAGACGACCCTCTACAGAAGATCATTCCTGCCTACAGGAATCAATACCCATAATAATTGGTTAAGAGAAAAAAATATATATGAGTTACAACAAAATTTAATTTCCCTATTATTCATTAGTGTTTTTATATTAAACTGAATTGTATGAGCTCAGCTAATGTAATGCATTTCATATTTAATGTAATGTTTGGTACACATTATAAAAGGGTGAGTAACATGATTTTAAGCTTACGCAATTGTCAGTAACTAAAGTAATCCAGCATGTATCTGATCAGTGAATACAACCTACCAGGTCGCACTGACACAAACAGCCCTCACTGTGAATACTGCTACAATAAAAAAATTCTAAGTGTTTTTTCATTGTTTTGAATTAGTAAAATCCTGTTTTACAGAAGCTGGTCTCTAACACACCTGGGTCGGCACAATCTCTGATTCTAATATAAATAACCGATGATGAACCGATGGTAACAAGAGGACAACAAGAAAAACTAAACTTTGCATTGTATTTAACCGTTTTAAATAAATATTAAGGAAAATGAGACTCACATAAAATTGTTATGGGCAGATCAAATCTCTCAGAACCCAAATACATAAAATCATTTGAAGTACCTTATAACAAGGACTACCCTGCTCTATTATTGGAAATTGAATCAACTTTTATTTACAAGCAAGGAATTTTACTTTAGTTTCCATCGCCCACAACATGAATCAGCATAACAACCAAATATATAAAAAACACTTTAGAGGGATAAAATAAGGACAAGGAGCTTGTCCTTATTTTATCCCTCTAAAGTGTTTTTATATATTTGGTTGTTTTTATATATTTGTTTTTATATATTTGGTTGTAACCAATTATTATGGGTATTGATAGCTGTAGGCAGGAGTGTTTTTATATATTTGAAGTCAGCTCACTGACTGAGGCAGAGAAAGTCCTAAACAGGATTACTGATGGAGACTTAGACATAGATTTGTCAGGACCAAGAGGAACAGATTGACGATGATTTTGAGGTCGGGAGTTCAGAGGATGAGGCATCAAGTGAGGAAGATGAGAGTGAAGTTAAGGATGCCCGTCGCCCACTTTGGACCAAAACTAACACGTAGGCTTCTGAGACAAGAGTAGATAAGCTTAGACAGATAAGAGTATTTTTTGGATGACCTATCACTTTTAGAGGACATAATTATTTAACATATTTGTCTGTCTCTTAAGATTCCTGCCTGTGCTGGAAGACTGGAGAGGTTGTCTGTACTGCCCCAAACCATGTAGACTGCCCACCATCAAAATACTTTGAGCAGTACATTGACAACAAAGTTTTTGAGGACATGTTCTTTTGCACAAACCAGAGACAGATTCAGGTGTCAGGCTCAAGTGTGAATACAACGGCTGAGGAGATTAAGACCTTCTTTGGAGTCTTGGTGTACATGGCATGCCTTGGTTACCCATAAATCAAAATGTATTGGGCCAAAAAAACAAGAGTGCCAATAGTTGCTGAGTCCATGACAAGGGATCGCTTTTTCAAGATCAGATGTTCTCTGAAAATCACTAATGATCTTGATGTAACTGAAGAGGAGAGGAAGCTAAATATGCTCTGGAGAGTCAGTCCACTTCTGAAGAAGGTGCAACAAGGCTGCCTAAACCTACCCAGGCCAGGAAATGTTTCCATTGATTTACAAATGATTGCCTTTACTGGTTGATGTCCAGTCCGTCAATTCGTTCCTGGCAAGCCAAATCCAACCGGATTGAAGGTGTTTGTTCTCGCTACTCCAACTGGAATTGTATTGGATTTTGAAGTCTACCAAGGAAAAAACACCTTCGTCGGCAGAGACACAGGACTTGGAATAGGAGCAAATGCAGTTCTTCTTCGACTGATTCCATTCCCAGGGGATCTCACCTGTACTTTGACAGGTATGATGAAAATGTCAACTGTGGTGCTGTTGATGATGATTCTCTGTAAACAAATGACACTTATTTAACTTTTTTTGTGTTTGTGTCTGTCTGTCTAGGTACTTCACCTCAATAAAACTACTGGATAGATTTCTAGAAATGGGTCTGCCTGCAAGTGAAACACTGATGAAAAATAGACTCCCAAAGGATTGTAACATTACATCTGATAAAGAGTTGTTGACACAAGGAAGAGGCTCCTCTGTAATGGTGATAAGGAAGCATCCTGAGCTGGCTGTGACAAAAGGGGTTGACAATAAACCTGTACTCATGTCATCTACAGTGCATGGAATAGAGCCCCAGGATACCCGGACCAGATGGTCACTGAAAGACAAAAGGCATGTTCAAGTGTCCAGACCTGCAGTGGTGGCAGAGTACAACACCAACATGGGTGGGGTTGATATGTGTGATGAAATGCTTAGCTTTTATAGAATGGCTAACCGCACAAGGAAGTGGACTGAACCCACAATCCTACACTTCTTCGATCTGGCCATCACCAACTCCTGGTTACAGCATAAGGAAGACAGCCTAGCTTTGGCACGACCTACGAAGAAAACTCTCCAATACCATGACTTCAAACTGCTCTTAGGTGAGGAGCTGATTGCCCAGGGCCAGTCAGGCCAACTCAATCCAATTGAATCTGATGCGTCGAATGATGAGGAGTACAAAGGAGGATGAGGAGGAGTAAAAAAAAAAAAAAGAATGATGAGGAGTACGTTCTATCACAGAGGAGAAGGAGGCCCCAGCCAGATAAGGAAGTGAGAAAGTATGGAGCTGTCCATTTGCCTTTTGGTTCCACTTTCTCTTCACCACAACATGCAGAATCCACATCCACTCCCTTCTTAAGGAGGGGAACAACCATCCTTGTCTACCAGTTCAGGGGCATTGTCCCCAACCACCACACAGTGTTGAAAAGGATGTCAGCCACAACAGTCTGACAACATCCAGAAACCTTCTTTACTCGGGGTGGACTCCACAGAGGAGTTTATTGACCACCTCACTGACTTCAGTCTAGATGATTAACAAATCCAGCCACAAGCAAGAAGTCTCTCTTTTGCCACAGAAGGCATATCCATTGGATTGAGGAGACCCCTCAATATTCCTTCCATCAGCCGACGATGTCGTGATTTAGAGTCCGCAGTTCCCATTCAGTTCCCATTTTAACATGTACACAGTTTTATGTTGCAAAAATTTTATGTTGCAAATATTTATTCTAAAAAGTGTTTCTTCTTTCTGAATGCATTATTTTGTGAAATTATTATTTAGTTGTATTCCTTTTTCTTCTTTAGTCTTTCAAATATTAGTTTGCTCATACTTAGATATTTTTGTCTGTCTGGTTACATAAAGAAACTAGTGGTTAAAATTAGACAATTGCTCAGTAATTGCATAACCTTGTTAGCAAATACTTATTTTATTCTTACTTAAGTAATTGTTTGGATGGCTACTTCTCGCTTGTACTTGGGTAAAAACATGTTTAAGTAGTGCTGACAATACAATTTTCATGTAATTTACGCACCCCTTGCTGCTTTCAGTTGTAATGATTGAAATCTTGCAGTAAAATTTTAAAACTTTTGTGAACATGTTACAAAGTGTAATATTTCAGACTTAAAAAATGCTGGCATTTGTTTTTTAGTGATGTACTGGCAACATTAAACCAAATATAGACACGGTATTTGGTTTATTATCTTTTAAATTATCTTAATCTAATAATACATTTCTATTTGAACTGGTTATTTAATTTATATGAGGTTTTCATAACTAAATGGTTATTTGTTGAGGTTGCTGTTGCAAACTCCTGAAACTTTATAAATGAAAACATATTTTATTTTACTCAATATCACACTGAGTAAATCATTGCCCTTACAATAAGATATATCACTTTCATTTTTTCCATTACCAATACAATAAGCTACAATGGTTGATAAGGAACTAAAAGGGGAAATATTTAATCTAAAATAGACTATAGATTTGACATGAACTGAAGCAATATAACCTTTATTGAATTTGAGTTTGTGTGTATATACGTTATTAACCCCTCATTTACAGATATCTCTCTGCAAACGTTCCCCTGACAACTGGATATGAGTTGGTTTTATTGACAGAGCCACACTTGGGTCAAAACTATTTCAGAGACATAAACATAGAGCCTGGATCTGTAGATGAGAGGGAGGAGTGTCACAGCAGGAGGTCAAGAACATCAATAACTGACATAAAGAGATTTCAGTGCAGAGGGATAAGAGAGCGTTACAGAGATGCTTCGCAAAATAAGAAAAAGAAGGGCCCTAAGAGAACAACAAGGCCAAGCAAGAACGTTGTACCTACTTAAAAATTCAATATTTGACTTCCAGATAAGGAAGGAAGTAACATTTAAGATCTTATTAAAGGACACTATTATACAACAGTGGTTTATTAACACAAATATATTCTGAGTTTAACTTATGCAGTTGTTCGTAGTCTTTGTTCAAACACTCTTTTCAAGCATTTCAGCACCTCACTGAAATAGATCTGCTACACTGTCAATGTTATAGTAAATGCACTGTTCCAATACATAGTCTTGAATAACCTATATATCTACCTATCTGCCACTTTTTCACTAGCATACCAATTTAATCTGATGGCATATTCCACTTTTTTACCAGCATGCCACACACATGTACAATAGCATCCTTTGTTTTCTACCAAAGAAAAGGAAGAGCTTTGCATTAAGTTAAGTCATTCTATACATGTGGCTAGGCTAATGCTTAGCACATCAGCTGCCATTAACTGTCGTTACTAAAGCAATAAGCCCCGAGAAGCCATGGGTTTCCATGATTTTACAACGGCGGGGTACAATGAGAAGCTTCCATAAAGCTGTTGTAAAATCCCTGGAACCCATGGATTCAAGGGGATTATTACTTTTATAAAACAGTTACCTTGTATATTGCCCATGAAATAAAGAAAAATAAACATATCCCCTCCCACAAAGACACACACATGTAAATGAAAACATTTATGGTAATAGTGAAAAAATACAACTGAGAACCAATTTTTCCCACAACTAAGTGAACAGCATGGTTACCAAGCAACCACAGTTATTTGTCATGAAGGCTATCTGGGTTTGTTAATGCTTTAAATCTGCACTGGTCAATCAGCAATGCTTGGGATTCTATTTAAGGAAAACCAGCCGACTGCATCAACTCAATCCTTCACAACCAGCATGCATGCAGTAACAGAGGAGAGGAAAAGCTCAATTTTAACAGCAAGAAACCTGCAACAGAACCAGGTTCATTGTGAGCAGCCATCTGCAGAGGCCAACTGGGGTTCAAGGAGACAAAAGCAGATAAAAGCAGAGATATAAAAGGTAACTGTCAGCCAGCTCCACGGGCGGCCCCATCGAGAAAGACACAGCCAGGCAGACGAGCTCAGAGCCGGTTCATATGTCAGAGGATGAAAGAGAGCACATCCAGCTGGTCAAAGTAAGAAAAACAGGACTATATTGAAAAACAGAATGAGCTCCAACATCTTTAAACAACAGTCTGAATAGCAGCACAGCTGATATTTCTCTCCAGGATGGAGTCACAGCCAAACAAGAACCAGATGAAGTTACTATGATGAGGAAACCTTCTCGAAGTTAGAGAACAAGCTTTGAGAATTTCTAAAGAAGCCATTTGGCGTGTGACATCACAGATGAGCCTCTGATGATACCTGAATCCGTCCAGGTAGGTTTAGAAGAATCTTTCTTTGACAGTTACTCATTGGTCCATAGAAATGCACGGGTCAGATCCGTGAGAGCAGAGACCAACAGAATGATCAAAAGGACAAACCAGAGTTCTGGGGTCCAGAGCAGATCCAGAGCCAAAGCTAGATGATCCAAGATCCAGAGACAATCCAGGGGAGAGTCAGAGAACGGGGTCAGGGTACAGAAAACAGGTTTGATAGGGTTCAGGTAGGCTCATAGAATCAGGAGGCAGAATCGGGGAGGCAGGCAGTTAACAAAAATGCTGGACAAAACTCACTGATGGCTCGTAATAACTGAGACTAGTAACTGGTCTGAGAGCTGGCTATATCATCAGGTTAGCAGGTGAATCTGTTCCAGGCTGAAAGGGAAACAGCTGACAAGTGTGTTGAATCCTGAAGCAGACCAGCACTTGTGCCAAGAATCATGATACTTTTAAGACAGGTAGATCTTGAAGGGAGGATTAAAACTTTGATTTTGAGTAGTTAAAAAAACGCTTAACTTTAGTACGTACAGTCAAATATTTTTTTAGCTTTGTTCAAAGCACATTTAGATAGCATATATATCCTAAATGTTTTATTTAGTAAATAATTATTATCTTAAAATAATTATTGTTATCATTACCTCCAACTTTAAGGCTTAAAGCTTTCTTTAAAGACCACACTCAACTACACGTAGAAGATGTGATCTGCTCATTTAAATGGACTGAACCAAAATGACTTTCACATTTTAACATTTGCACCGATCACCTGCAACACGCCATCTTATTCCTTGTACTTTAAAAATTAGGTTTTTTTAAAAAAAGAAAAACTTCAGTCATAAAAAAGAAAATAGAAGTTCAGCTTTAGCTCACCCACTAACTGTGTGAGGGAGTTGGATTTAGCCTCAGGGCAACAGAAGTTTCTGTTCAGTGTCGAAAGAAAATGCCTCTTCTGATTGAATGAACGAGGCCATGATCTAACCATCAACCTTTTTAAGCCCATCACAATATCGCTAACACTAAATGTCTGGGAAATTAGGAGGGTGTATAAAGAGAGACATAAAAAATAAAACAAGAAATTAAAATTTAAACACTGGTGGGATAAGGACAGAACTCACCAGTATTAGATTGTCTGAATTCTTGTCTTTGGTCTTAGTTTTGTGTCTTCGTGCCAACACTCCTCATGAACCTGCCATAGTGAAGCCTAAATGTCACCAAAGCAGAGCTCTGCTCATTCATTGAAAACTGATTGATCCAGGAAATAATCAGAACAATACAGGGAACACAGATGTGTCCATGGGTGCTCATAAAGAATGATCTTCATGATGAATGATGTTCTGAATTCTGGCCTGAACTTGTTGAATCCACAGACATATCTGTGAATAGAAGTTCAGTCATCTGTAAAGCTCTCTGATCAGTTAGAAGAGGTGAGAGATGAAGTTAAGTTAGTTATTTATTTTGTCCAAATAAAGGCATCATAAATCAGTTATCTGGAGCCTCACACAATAAGAACAAAGTGGTATTTGTAACAAAAAGTAAGGAATTGAAGCTATTTGCAGAAAATAATAAAAATATTGATCCAAACGTGCTTTAAATATAGGTAGGTGGACTGATAAAAGTAAAAAAAATTACTCAGATTCCTCTTTTTTATCAATTTCTATCTTTATAATAGGTTCTTTAGGAAAAAAAATGGGAAAGCTTTTAAGACAACCCCTGATTAACTTTTAGCACTTAAGTCCGAGTATATTAATTATGAGGATGTGACACATTTTAGAAATTACATGTGCATGTAATTGCATCTTGTTTTTTATGATGTCTGGCACTGAAGCTCTGACCTTATACACTGACTCTATTGTCTACCACAATCCAACTGTTCAGCATTGTATTAAATACTCCACTGTGCAATTCATTGATGATTTACTGGGATTTATATCTTGGGATTTACAGCTTGATTAAGGTATGCTGCTATTTTTCTTTATCCTGTGCTTTAATTGAGTACTCTGCATTTGACCCCTTTTTATATTTTATTGATTTGTACTTTTCACCTATATATGGGTTTTCTCAAACCGTTTTGTTTTCTCTCTTTACAATACTGTTTTGGAATTAGCTAATCAAAGTGTCTGTGACAGAGGGACAAGGAGACAAAGGGGACTGTGGTCTGGCCTATGGGCTGCTAATGTTAGTTTGGATGGTACTGGCCAGGCTTTTCTTGATGCTGAACCAAGGGGACAGGAATTGGCCCAGCAATGACACTCATCACATCTGAAGCCCCCATCTGTACTGGTGTCTCCCCACCAGTCAACTAGCAAACATGCGCGCATACACACAAACACACGTGGCTCTAATCTCTTCTGACAGTGCTCACATTCAGTTAGGCCCCACAGTGCTTGTGCATGTCACTGACCATAAACAAAACATACACTTCTCTGCAGGAGCAAGACCGCAGGACACGGGGCGTGGATTCCCGAGAAATACCAAAAGACAGGGGTGTGGAGAATGCGTGCATTGTCGAAATGTATCGGATTTTCATACTTGTGTGTATGAGTGTGTGTTTGTGTGCAGAGCTTCTAGGGAAGTAGAACAGATGCCTTCAGGTCCCGTCATTTCTCTGACATCAGGGCAAAGTCAGCAGCCACTGAGCCAATAGAAAAAAAACAGTTGTTAAGCAGTTAGGGTGGGAGTAGCAGGAGGTTACAGCATCATATTGTCCTAATATCTGCTTTTTAATTGAGTGTTAGTCTTTTTTATTAACCACTGAATAAATCAAACTGGCACCAACCCAGGCATATTGAATCTCTGATGGTTTTCAGTCACATGGTATGATCCAGTTCAGATCCAGTCCTCTGTAAATAAAACTATGAATACATTTTTTGATCTGATATTGGTATAGTATTTTGGCACTCTGAAAACACCTCTGGTAGCGTTTGAAAGCTTGAATAACATTTGTCTCAATGGGACCAATAAGTAAGGGGTACCTTTCCACTTCAGGAACCAGTTCTGGTAAAAAAAAAAAAACACAATAAAAATAGATGATTTTGCTGAAATGTATTCCACAAGTGTGCCTTTGATAGGATGTTGGTAGATTGAGAAATGGGATTTAATTGTAGAGGAAACAAAAAGTGACATTTTCTTTCAAGTTTTATCTCCCAAAACAAATCAGTTATCTTCTTTTTGAGGAGAGGTTGTTTTTTTTTGTCCATCTACACTTCTTTAAGCAGTCACTACTGAGGTATTACACTCTCTCAGTAACCCTCTAAGCATCAGGAAAATGTATTTATATAAACAGTATGACATTCAAAACACTAACTACAAGCAGTCTGTGGGAGCTTGAGGTCAGTTAAATTAGATAAAGGTTAAGGAAGGCATAATTGAAAAACTTAAAGAACTTCTGATCAAAGCTTTTTTGACACATGCAAACAGCATAAATGTTGAATCTTTTGTCAGTCCCTTCGTACGGAAGCGTATTGCTGCCACGCAGGAAAAAAAATTTTTTCGAGCGTTATCACGTTATAACGTGATACGTATCTCGTTAAAACGTGATAGTATCTCGTTAAAACGTGATACGTATCTCGTTAAA
>JAUZNJ010031483.1:0-14199 GCA_034780135.1 Jordanella pulchra | reverse complement strand
ACTGCTGATTTAAGTTTTGAACATTTCCATTTATTTCTGAAGATATTCACTCAGCTATGCAAAACATGAAGGGGTGCAAATAATGGAGATACAGGACTGTATCTCTGTACATGTTTCCATTCATCCTTCCTTCCATTATTTTAAGTTTGCCAGTGAAAAATCCAGCCCCAGGCTATGATGTTCCCACCTCCAGACTTCACTGTTGGAACAATGTTTTTGGGGTGATATGCAGTGTCGTTTGACCTCTAAATATTATGTATATTATAGCATATAAGAGTTCCATTTTGGTCTCATCTGACCAGATTATATTCTCCAATTTCACGGGCTTGTCTAAATGTTTCACAGCAACTTTAAAAGAGTTTCAACATGTTTTTTTTTAGCAATGCATACATACAGGCCATGGCGTTTGAGTGCATTATTTATTGTTTTCTCTGAAGCAATTAAACCTGTAAAATCCAGGTCTTTTTGAAGCTCACCACAAATGGTCTTTGGCTCTTGTACAACTCTTCTGATAAATCTCTTCATTCCTCTGTCAGAAAACTTTGGAGGAACACTTGGTCATGGTCAGTTATTATATAAATTATGTTTTTTTTCAGTGCCGGATTATGGCCCCAACAATGCTCATTCAGAAGTTTAGAAATCCTTCTTTAACCAATGCTATCACTATGCTTTGCAACAATAAGGTTGTGAAGGTCTTAAGAAAGCTCTTTAATTGTACCCATCATGAGATGTTTCTTGTGTGATACCAGAGACACCTTTTTTATACACCATCATTTGGGACTGACATAATTAATTTCAATGGCAAGGGGCAGGATTGTTTTCTAGTTACCAAGAGATTTCTGCTGGTGTCTTGGCTTTCTATGCCTTTTTGCACTTCCCTTTCTTTCCCCTTGTTCAATACTTTTTCCCTGTGCTATTCCATGTTATTATACATAACTTCATTTCTGGACATCTATGGTTTGATTTCTTTGTATGTGTGGATTGCATGGATTGTTACCGGCATCTGGTGAAAATGTCATATCTCTTTTTGTTTTCTACTTAAATATCAACATTTAAGCCATATGCCTGCACTGTAGAGTATGTCTCTCAATACTTGGTCAGGCTACTTTTGCTTAAATAATTGTATTAATGTGGTGTCACATGCAGGTGTTTTACCCTGGCCATATCAGAGCACAGTGCAAACAAATTCCTTGACTTTCCTGCAACCGTCTTCCAGTCAACCTTCTTTTAATATGCTAAGGTACAGCATTCTGTGAACAGGCTGCTCAAAGTCATATTTAGCATGGCTCATCGCTATTATGGACTGTCTATCGGGCCATTGGGCAAGTAGAGCGTATTTATAAATCTGCAGAGGTGGGTAGAGTAGCCAGAAATTGAACTTAAGTAAGTGTAGCACTACTTCAACATTTTACAACTAATAAAAAGGTAATAAGTAGCTCACCTACTTTTTAAATTACTCAAGTGTAAACAAGTATTGAGTAAATAGGCTTTAATGTAGAGAGCAACTATTTGTCCACAAACAAGAGGTCTTGCTTTAACACAACTTGTAGAACTGTGTCTCTCTCTCTTGTGTCTTTTTGGTTAAAACTGTTCTTTATTTAATGAAGTTACTCACAGTATAAAGAGCAATAAGAATCTTTACTGAAGCAAGAATAGCAACCCTTCCTAACATTACTTCAAGAAAAAGCAAAAATTAAGAGTGTAGTAAAACTATTCCGAAAAGTACATTTTATTCAAAGTTACTCAAGTATCAATGTAAATTATTGAATGTAACTAGGTACTACTCACCTCTGACCATAGCAAAACTATTAAAATCCTTTTTGAATGTACTTATGTAACATTTAATTCTTGAGGGTTAATTAAATCAATAATCTAAATTAACAGCAATTATTCTTTGCTTAAGTAACATTTTTCAATAATAACCCGTTAGGATGCTATTCAGGTACACACACCATTTCTGTATTGTTTCATGGCAGTGACAGAGAACAATGGCACAATGAAATCCTTTATTCACAGATCATTCAAGTCATTCTGACTCATTTAATGGTGCAAAAACTTTCAACTTGAGTAGAACTTGACTCTTTTTGGGTGAATATCATTTGGCATTTAAATTTGATTAATGAAAATTATTGAAATCTCATTATAGCTTAAAAAAAATCTATCACATAGTAAGGCTTCAAGATGAAAGAAAAAGAAAACATTTATTTCGATCTTTACTGGCTCTTTCATCCAATGTCTTTCTTCCCCTCTTCTTTCTACCTCATTCTCCCCTGATGCACACAGAGCCAGGCATCAGATATAACCCCGAGTCAGACATCTTTGTCATGCTTTTCATATTAAACACAAGCAGGAAGAATGAAAAATAAGCACTGCCTCTTGAAATCTTTGGCAGCCGCATTCACATCTGTTTATCTTAAGCTTACTTTTTGGCTCTTTCCAGCAGGGACTTGAATACATCAAGAATTTCTGGATCCTCTCCATGAGACGGCACTGGAGTATTCTTTTCCAGCCAATCGGAAGAACGAATCTGCTGCCTTAGAGTACCAATAAGTGAGTCCAGACTCTCTGCAGGCTTAGATGCTTGGCAGTCCAGCAAAACAAGCTCCTCTGCGCCAAGCGAGCCTGTGTCAGGACCAGGGCTATCCCTCTCCTTCAGCTGGTCTGATGACTTGCTCTGGGGCGAGGATGTTGAATTAACAATTGCAGCGTTGTCTGACTCGTCACTCTCCTCTTTCACTGTTTTTTTACTTCCATCAACAATTCCTTTAAAGGAGGGTGTATAAGAGCTGATGTTTTTTTCTTCGATTTCTTTTAAAGCCTCCTGAATGCGCTTTAGGCCTAAAAAGACACAAAACATCATTAGTATCTGAAAAGCTTTAGGGTTTTGCCAACAAGTTTATACCCCTCGAACTTTTCCATATTTAGATGTGCTACAGCTAAACTCTTGCTTGTATTTTTCTGTGTTTTTATTTTCAAAAGTAAAACAAAGTTATGATTTCACATGAGAATAAATTAAAAATGAAGTAAAACAGTGAAATATATTTCTATTTGTTACAAATTAAAAAGAATAGCATTAATATGTACTCAGCTCCTTTTAGACCAGCTTATACCAGCATAAAATCTGATGCACCAAATAGCCCTGGGATGTTATTTACACTGGCAGGCCTGGGAACTAGAGCATTAAGTTGGGAAACTTGGAAGAGGTCTGAAATTCTGATGGAACTGCTTAGGTCTGCAGCTTAGGGGGGTCAAATCTAGTCTTTACTGTGTAGCAACAGGAACACCATAATAAATATCCTACAAACAATGAAATAAAACATAAAGAGAAATGAGGCTGGAGAGGTTTTTGTCAGATGATGAAGAGTTAAAGGAGTTGATTATCCAAATTCCTGTGATGTGAGCTCTGATTTGTTTTAAGGGCCAAAAATAAAAATTGGTTGTAAAATAAATACATCTTCACGTATAAATAAATGTTCCAGGAAAAATATAAATACACAAATAAATAGATATACTGTTAAATGGTGAATATACCATATATTTAATACATTGTCAAAAAAAGAAACATAAAATTGATTGATTAGCTGATAATCTTATAAAGGAGCTGAATAATATCCTCTCTTTTAAAAAACTCTTGTAAAAATACATTATGCATTTGCTCTATAGAATACCTTTTTTGTATGTACTGTACAATATTAATGTCCGTAGAGCTTTGTTAAAGGTTTTAAATCTGGTTGAGGTTTGGGTTTTTGATGAAGCCATTGCAACACATTCATTGTTTTTGTTCTTCATCCTCTTAGTTGTGGATTTTAAGATGTGGTTTGGATGACCTTTTACTATCAAATGTTCACATTTCCTAACTTTTGACTTGAGAAAACCTTGGTTTTGAGAGAAAATGTCCAAGTTTACTCAGTGACTGCATTGTACACTGGATCTGTGGTTGCACATCAGCTCATCTTTAATCCTCCTCTACCCTGCTTGATAGTTGGCCTGGTTGGCACAGATATAACTTTTTCTTTTCACTAAACATGAATCAAATTTGGTCTTTTTAAGAACTTGTGCTTCCACTTTCTTTTTTTTTAGAACAACAGACTTTCTCCTGGTAACCATGTCCATGATAACACTCTATTCCACATTTTTTTTCCTGACTAAGCAAATAGAATTTTAACAATTAATTTTCCAAGCGATTCCTTTAGAGTGGGATATGGAGCTCTTGCACTGTATAATTTGACCACAGGATGAATTTGCTTGTACTTCCATTTCTGTAAGGGATGTAATCTGGTCTAAAAAGTCTGTTTTCCCTTATAAATAATATGTCTCACTTTAGAATGATTGATTTCAGATTGTTTGGAAATGCCCCTATAACCTTTCCAAGATTGATAGTCAGCAACAGCTGCTTTTCTAAGGTCACTTCTAAAATCCTTCCTTACTGGCATTGTGTTGACACACGGCTGTTTGTTCCAAAGCACTACAATGCTAAACCTCCTAGTTTTATGATGATTAATGATTAATGAATTAATCAGCAGCAAATAGGCTTCAAGGTTTCGCATCTAAATATTAGTAAAGAAATCAGGTATGCTTAGTATAACATCTTTTCTATGTTGTTACTTTTGATCATATTTGATGAATAAGGACAGAGTTAAATCAGTCTTAATTTTTGGACATACAGTATGAGTTTAAACATCGTTTGCTTGCTAAAAAAAAATAACATAATGTGCCCACAAGAGTCTATGTTGAATGTTATGTCTCTATTTATCTTTTCTTTGTAAAAGTATTAAAAAAAGGCATAGCTTAAGTGTGCTATGCTGCATGTCTAGCTGAATTTTTATGATGAACAGATGATATATTGACAAAAACCTCCATATTGGTCATTTATTGCTATTATGCTGATAAGTTAAACATGGCCGATATCAATAATCGAAGTTTATTTTCATATATTTGAATATATTTAGGAAGGGGAGAGTAGGGAGTTTGACATGTTTTATTTTGTCATGTCGGTACTATGTATGGTTTTTGAAGGTTTCGTAATGGTGGGGAAATATATAATATGGGTAAATACCAGCAATATTAATATCTTATATTCATATCAGTCTGTGTTTTCATATAGTTGTATCACTAGTCTTTACCAACAGAGTGTCAATAATGAAGAGTGATGTAGTATTGATCAAATCCTAATGAAGAAAAACAGAACACAGAGAACACACTGAAAACAGAACATTAGTCTGACCGAGCTGAAGTTGCTGGTCTGCAAAGACGATTCGGAACCATCCAGGTGTAGAGCATGAAAATGCCTGGCCACAGCTCAACAACACTTTGTGTCTGAGAAAACGCCTCCAAAGAGACAACTCTGCCTCGAACGATGACTCGCTCAGATACTTTGAAACAACAACAAAGAGTTGACATTTCAAACAACAAAACCCCCATTTTTTCCAAGCTAAGCGAAAATATAGATCTCAGCAGAGATAAATGGATTACTGATATTGATAGTCTTTTTTTTGTACCTTTCTAAGGTCAGCCCAAACATACAGGGCAGCAGGTCTGTCCAGGAAGGGGATGCCTATGCTTCGCAGCTCTCTGGTCAGAAGACTGTGAGAATTTTTTAGCCTGCAATGGTTCTCCGGCAGAAACTCATTGCTGATCCAGTCTGTAAAAATGCAAAGTCACAACATGTACAGTTTAAATTACCAAACTCTCTTCAATCTAGCATAAAGTAGAACATTAGATTAAAATATAAAGGAGTTAGTAGATTATTTATTTTTTGGGATATTTTGAAAGTTTTAAATTACATTCAATGACCTGTTGACTGGGATGACAGATTGGCCTTCTTATCAAAGTGGAGTTTTAGCATTTTTTTGTTCAATTTTAGCAGTTGTAGAATGAGCAAATAATTCAGATCTTGGCTGAGTCCACTACCTTTTTACTGTTTCTGAGAATTGTCTTTAAAAAAATACTTTACAGTTTGTATTTAAATTTTTTCACTGCACAGAGTCAGCTCTTCTAAAAGATTTTACTGATATATTTCTAACAACTGACTCTGGTGACTAGTTTGTCTTGTTGTTAGATCTATCAGTTGGTTTTTGACACAGTTGACCACATAATTCTACTTTTTCATTTGCATTAGTGGGTGGGGGTTGGCCTTACAGCTCTAGATTGGTTTAAATCTTATTTGGCCAAACTTCCTGTGTATGTCTTGATAGCCACATGTTCTCTGTTTCATTATTGACGAGTGTCCTGCAGGGCTTAGTTCTGGGCCCTCTCCTCTTCATGTTATACCTCCTTCATCTTGGCTCTATTTTTTGAGAATTATGGGATTTCTTTTCATTTCTCTTAAATGCATGTTTTCTTGCTTGGCAGACTTGAAAGGCAAGATTACTCTTAACTTGTTAAAACCCAATGAAAAAAGACAGAGGTGGTGATTTTTGGTTGTTCCAGGGTAGACCACCTGACTGATGTTGCCTCTTGGCCCAGTATGTCAGACCTATTAGTACAAATTTAGGGGTTAAAATGGATGCAGATATTAAGTTGTAAATTCACATTAAAACTGTAGTAAAATCCAGCTTTTTTCACTTCAGGCAACTAGCAAAAGTAAAGCATATACCTTCTAGTCATCATTTTCAAACAGTAATCTATGCCTTTGTAACCACTTGCCTAAATTACTGCAATGCACTCTATAAGGGAATCAGTGATTTTTGTATCTCCCAGCTTCAGAGGGTAAAGAATGTCACTGCACATCTCTTAATAATTATAAGTAAATAGTATAGGTAAATGTGAATATATTTCCCCTATATTTAATCTTTTTACATTGGCTGCCAGTATATTTTAGGATTTATTTTAAAAATCCTTGTTTGCTTTTAAAGCTCTTAATGGCCTTGCCCCACCCTACCTGTCTGAGCTGCTACATCCCTACACACCCTCTCAAATCACCTGACCAGCTGTTACTGAGATTGCCAAAGATGAGCTGAGAGGTGGCCAAGCTTTTTCTGTTGCAGCTCCAAAGCTGTGGAAGGACCTTTCCTCAGGGATTAGACAAGCCTCATCACTTTCTGCTTTTAAATCCTTTAAGACCCAATCTGAGATGTTTTCATTTGTTTTACTGTGTTTTATTTTATTATTTAAATATTACTTTTACATACTACTTTGTTTATTATTTTCATGATTAATTATTTTTAACTTATGATTGTGTATAACACTCTGTGGGTGTTTAAAGTACTTTATAAATAATCTGGTATGGTATTGTAAAATGAGTTTAAGCCTGCTCTAATGAAATAAAAAGAACAAAAAACAACCTTGTGAGAGCTACTGTATGAGAGTGAGCAGAAAAGTGCTGCAGTTCTGTGTTTTGGCCACAGGTGGTAGTATTATTAGAAAACACCATAAACTTACATAATGCCTCTTTAAGAGTGAAGTTAGTCACTGGTTCATCACTAAATTAGAAAGTCTCTTTTAAAGGAGAGCTTTGTCAGCTGCAAATACATCTGGCTCTCATTATGAGCCAGATTGTACTCTTATTATGAGTACAATTTCCATTAGTTACAAAATGTGCACTTGTTTTTAGATCATATTCTCTATTTTTATTTAACCTAAATTGAGTGTTTCAAAGATTTGTAAGTTGATCAATTTTGTTGTTGTGATTTTATTTTAAAACAGTCTCCATTGTAAATGAAATCTCAGACCTCAACAAAATGACTCTTATAAATAAAGGTTACACACAAAAGCAATAACAGATTCGCAGAAACGATCTAGAATTTTAAGTTAGATACTGTAGACAACCAAAACACTGCTCTTGGGCTCTTAGGCGTTTAAAGGTGGATTCTCTATTAACAATCTCAGTCAAACATTTGACATCCTTTATAAAAATAGCAATGTGAATCAAAATCCTATATTTTTAAAACTAGTTCCTTTAGGTAAACTTGTATCGCATACATTTATAACAGAGTATATACTTTCTCCTATAAAGGAACTATCAAAAACTGGTGCAGAATGCACAGCTCCGATTGTGCAAGGAAGCCAGATAATGGTCACCACTGGTAAACTGTGCATAACAAGGTAGACTTAATGACTCACTTGTGTTTATGATTCTTAATGTTCTAACTCTATAATACTTAAAGATTTTTTTACACCATCATGTTTCATTCAAAACAATGAGGTCAAACAAGCAGTGTCTTTAGAACAGGGGTCTCCAACCCTGGTTCTCAACAGCTACTATCCTGAAGATTTTAGCTGCATCCCTGCTTCAACACAGCTGAATCCAATTAATAGCTCATTGTCAATTAATGGCTCCTTGAAGGCATCCAGCTGTGCTGAAGCAGAGACGCAGCTAAACTCTGCAGGACAGTAGCTCTTATAGACCAGGGTTGGAGACCTCTGCTTTAGAAGATGACCTAAAAAGAGGAGATTTGGATCTTTACACTTGTTGCCTCCATTCAAATCAACTGCAGCCTGACATCTTGATTAAAAATTTCATGGCTATTCACTTACCTATTTATTTATATGATGTATTTAATTGTGTTCAATTATTCGTAATTTAGTTGATCTGATACTTCTCTCCTTGTGGTTTCATAGTTTTTCAATGAAAATTTTACTACCTCTCTTATGTCTAATCATTAATGTTATGTAGCTTCTTTTTTAGCAATTGATGTGTTTTAAAAGTGCTATATGACTAATATTACATATTGCCATTTCTTTTTGAAACAGCTTTCATTTTACCCAAAGTTGCTTTTATTAAAAAAGAAAACCATTCTCTGATTAAAAAACGGAACAATTTTGAACAAACTGAGCAAATAATTGTCAGAGATAATTTGTTTATACAGTTACTTGTGAATCTTGGCTCATACCTCTGTCCCGGAGCAGCTGAGCCACCTGGTGCTGCAAAGTTCCAGGGAGACCGTGGAAGGAGCCCAGCTGAGCCAAAGCCTCCACAAGATCTGTGTTCACAGAATATAAAGTACCAATTCTGATTCCTGCCATTGCAAAGTCCTAGAAAGGCAAAAACATACAGAAAGTATAACAAAAAGCTATGAGACCAAATACCCACAGAAGGAAACTTTTAATTCTGTTCTGTCAGCAGGAATGCAGAGCTAGCTGCTAGGCAGTAAGTACCTTGCTCATCCCCCACATCACATGCGTCCTCTGTGGGTCGGGCAAACTGAAATAAGGGCAAATCAGTGGGAGATAAGAACATGTCCTCAGTCAGAATTGTGATGATTAAGGTTCTAATACAGTAATCATGCAGAACCTCTCTATGCTGAGGACACTGTGAAAGGTGACAGACTCATCAAAGACCGTCAGCATGTACAGCTCATCTACAATGACGTGCAGTTCATTTCTGAAAAGAGATGCCACAAAAAAATAATAATTTTATGCTTTCAATCACTATTAACAACAAAGAAAATGCAACATAAATGTAAAATGATTCCTGTAGTGTCTGCTGTCAGTGTAAAAGCCCCCAGATTTATGGTTACAGCTGCTCTTTACGTTGAGGGGAATTACTCTTGTGACTCTTAGGCACATGGCTGTATTTGACAATATGCTGATGGTAAGAAGAGGCGATAAAAGTGACATACGCTTGTTATTCTACACAAATGTATAGAACAGTTCGCAGCTGTGCAGGAGGATTTACATCAGGCTAAACCATCGGATAATACAGGGGTTAAACATACCTTTTGGCAAACTCTAAGAAAGCAATCATTTCTTTTGGAGTGTAGATCTCAGCCAGAGGATTGTGAGGGTTCATGAGAATAAGGCCTCTAATGTTCTTCCCCTTAAAGAAACCAACAACCTTTAAGTAAATATAAATTCCCTTTAAATGCTAATGTGTATTTACATTATTTCAATTTATGAGATTATCCTCTCAATGAGATACCTCTTGCTGAGCCTTTTTCAGCCCTGCTTCTAGTTTCCCCACAGTCAGGTGAAAGGGTCTGCTGTCTTTGCCATCAGCCTATAACCAGTAAGAAAAAAAGACAAAATATAAACATTTTAACCACAAAATACTACCTCATGTCAGTAAATATGTGCACTTTTTCTGTTACATTTTAAATGAGTCGGAATGAAAACAGATCTGTATTCCTACCTCACAATCAAGAGGAATGTGGAAGAGTTTTACAGCACTGTACAAGTTTATATCTTCAGTTATAACCCCATAGAAAGGAGTAGGAATCAGAATGGCATCTAGATGAGAGAAACACACAGCAAAAGGTAGATTCTAGGGAGAGGCACTTGCTGGATTTTTTAGAAAGAGGTTTAATTGTAAGGTATACTAAAATAAACAAATTCAAAACCAAAAACAGTCTATTTTTTTCTTCTACTTTACAGTTTGTTCTATCACAGAAAATCCCAATAAAATATATCAAATATTGGAATTGTGAAATGAAAAAAATATATATCATTTAGATTTTTTTACAATACATTTAAGAAAATATACAATTTATATTTTTAAATCATCTATTTAATATATCATTTAAATTTTCTGTTGTCATATTTTTCATAATGCTGACATTTAGTCTACAGAGACTATGTGTGTCAGTAAAAGGCTAAGTTTGGTAGAGTGATCCATCCTGGAGGCAACAGATAAATATAGTCTGAAAAGAAGCTCTGCATTACCTAAAAAGATGTCATGCTGTGTTTGAAGTAAAAAATATGCCATTTGTGGAGCTGATTGAATACCTGCACTTTTTTTCCCAAGTTGTGTCTACAAGATAGTTATGTGTTATGTTTTATACTCCAAACAGTCTAAATAGAAGCTCTCTGTTTCACAGATATTTGTATTCAGCTACACGCAGGTGCTTGCAATATGCCTTTTTCCAGCCCACCTTGAGGATCACAAATTACAGCAGCAATACATGAGAAGAGCGAAGCGCAGCCATTCATCACCACAACCTGAAAGAAACACAACAAATAGTGAGAACAGTGTGCCTTGAAAGAGTCAACCAAAAAACAAAGTTAGTAAAATATGTGGCAAACTCATCCAGTTACAAAACCATAAGTTTTTTCCCAAATGCAAATTAAGCAGATGTAGATGCATTAATGTATACAGTAGTTGCAACTGAGGGAGACTTTCTGAGAACTTATATGATCATACTGTTGCAATATAGAGTTTATGTAAAAAAAAAAAAAAAGCCAGCCCTGCATGAGTTTGGTTTATATCCTACTTTGTTCTGGAACCAACTTCCTTAAATTTTGGAAAAGAGAACATGAATTGAAGCTGTTCCTTCTTTTAAATTACAACTACATATACAGACATTTACACTTCCTAATGCTTTTCTGTGAAATCAAAACCTTATTTTATTACTTTACTTCCTTACTCTTTTTTTTACATAGACATTTCCATATTTTTCTTTACATCTAATGTCTAAATTCCACTGTTATTTTCATGTTGTTTTTTTATGTGGTTTTGCCTTTTCTGTTAATCCCTTTGCATAACAATGCTCTATAAACCTGAAATGTTTCATAACCCGACACCTTAATTACAGTGTAGTGATATATATGAATCTATTCTATATATATATCCTTTGGTCCAAAGTAGTCTGTGAGCTTTGTTGTCACTGAGTCGACTGTGAACTCCTTTGTGTATCAAAGTAATCTCCAGTCAAATGTGGAGCCATCTGTGCAAAAGCTGAATGTTGGCTCCAAGTGGGCTTTTCAGCAGAACTGTCCAATGCATGGTGCATCTATAATAGTGTCTAAAAAAGAAAATTTAGATTGAGCTAAAAATATTCAATAAACAAGGTGAGAAATTCACAAAATAAAACAAATGATAATTTAATGTATTGCTACCAAGGAGGATTTTTGTAAAAAAAAAAACGACATAACTAATCTAGTCGTGCTAGTCTAGTCTAGTCAGTAATCTAACTAAACTAGTCAATTCTTAAAATGTCTGGATCATCAGAAAGGACCATCAGAATGAAAGGTTAGCATCAGTTGTTACTGTTACTGATTAGCTCATGATTGCTATGTAGAGTGGTTAAAAGGAAAAATGTTTCTTTGGGAGATGAGAAGCTGCCAGAGTCGATCTGAAGTGTCAAAGGCAGCAGATTTGTACCTGTTTAAAGTTCAGTGTTGTGTTCAATGCCTGGGGATGTTTTGGATGTTTCAGTGCTCTAGGTTATGTGGGAACTATGGTTTGGGTTTATCTTGAATTGATCCAAATGGTCTGCGTAACACAGCACAAGAAAGAGTAGGGTGGGGGGACCTGAGCAACATGCTGCTGTGCAGCCCCCTTATGCATGCAGAGATAGGTCAGGTCATCACATCCAACTTCTGTGTTTACCCTGTCCTTTTAGCTAGCTTCATAACCTGCATTCGCAAAATTATCTTTATGTCTATATTTAATATTAAGTATATCAATTGTTTGATATGTAACAAAAAATACTGAAACTTCACTTACATTATCAGCCCTTAGTGGCTTGGGGGAGCAGCAGTAGTAAGACAGGAACTTTGCAACTTCTTCTCTAAGACTGAAGGAAAACAAAAAAAGAAAGATTGTTCTGTTATCAAAATGATATCCACCTGAGATGTTCATTTCAAAATAAAAGGATCTGAAGGTTCTTACAAAGTGTGCCCAATCCAGTTTGAATACTGCAGCAGGGAAGGCTCAACGTGCAACATGTCAGGCTTAGTTAGCTGGTGCAGAAAACAAAATGGAGCATTGGTGCATACAGCTGGGAGGATTCAAATATGACAAAAGTTATACTATTCTACAAAAGTTACGGTCATTTTACATGATGCATTTGTGGTGGAAGCTTAATGTTTAGTGACTCTGTTACTGCAATCATGGGTGCTGGTTTATAATTTACAATGTCTGCATTACTTAAGCACATACTTCTCTTAAATGACTATACTCTTTTACTCTATAGAAGCGTTGCTGATTCTCATAAGGGGGAAACATTCTTTTAATAAACTGGGGAACAATTCACTGTGTAGCTTTTCAGCTTCTTCTAACAACCCTGTAAGAAGCCCCTCAATATTCATCTTTGCTTAATTGTGACTTCATTTTATGTAGAATCATTTTATAGAACCAGATGTCAATTTAATCGTCTCTCAACAAGAAAAATGATGGATACTGTTTGAGAATCAGCTTCATACAAAATTCCCTAAAAATTCTCTATTTTTGATTGTAGGATTCTTGCATCATGTCATTGTGTGTTATGTGTGTGTGTGTGTGTGTGTGTGTGTGTGTGTGTGTGTGTGTGTGTGTGTGTGTGTGTGTGACAGTTTCATGTATCTTACTCTTTTATAAAGGAGATCATAGCACAGTTTGTTCTCACTAGTTCCCAGGTTGACTATACCCTGGAAACAGAAAACAATGGTATAATCATAATTTATGGTTCCCATTTTTCTTTACAGCACAATACCAACTTACATCAGGATTGTCTGTTTGGTGATATTTGTCCTTTGCATACTGGACAAAGCCCTCCTGGAGAATGCCTTGATGCTGTCGAATGCTGTTACCACGACTGGACAGGTACATGCTGTGGCCAGGAGCCTCTCCACCTCTCAGGGTTTCCAAAACATCCTCTGACACTTGGCAGGTCTTGACAGATGTGGGCTGGGACTTTTTTCTCTCCTGAGTGGGGACAGGCTGCGCTGTGGGCGCCTCTGGGGGAGGCTGAGATAAAGATGACGAGACAGTGGGGCCGACTGAGGCCATGGGAGGAGGAGTCGGATGAGCCAGAGGTGAGACAGGGGCATCGGGTGTCATGGCGGCCGAGGAACCTTGTCTGGTGGTGAACAGCGCCCCCGTGAGCATGCTGAGCAGGTGGAGCTCATGCTGTCGATCCTTCTCTGCTCTCCTCTCCTCCCTCTGCTCCCGACGCTCCTCAGCCTGGAATTCTCTCTCCAGTCGAGCCTCCTCCAGGGAGAGGAGGCGCTCCTCGGCAGACTTCTGCCAATTCAGGAAACTGACCAGAGCTTTGTCCAGGCTTTCCCGACCACCTGATCTGCCACCCCGTCTACGCTTCCTCTGCTTCACGGAAACTGACCCATGAGGAACCTCCCTGTGGAGCTGCTCAGATGTTTCTTGCATCACAGGACCAATCTGAGTCGCAGATGTTGCAGCAGCAGTATTCATTTCACTGAAACCTAAAATCATAAATATTTTTTACTTTTGGAAAATGCTAGAAATGTATGTAGAATATCTATCTATCTATCTATCTATCTATCTATCTATCTATCTATCTATCTATCTATCTATCTATCTATCTA
>JAUZNJ010031482.1:12032-39337 GCA_034780135.1 Jordanella pulchra | reverse complement strand
CTCCGTGGGAGCCTCCACAACAAACATTCACAACCAGGCACCACATTTCCATTTATGTCTCCTGCCATGAATATTCTTCTAAATTATTGTGAATAATGTGTTTACTTTATGATTCACCTTCATCATGGTTCAAGTTTCATTCATTCACTCAGAGGTCTGCATTTATTAGTCTGTGGTGGTTAAACTCTAGTTTACAACAATGATCGCAGACATGGACACGTTTTAATTCAGCAGATTGTTCAACATTTTCACTCCTCTAACAAACGAAATGAACCGAACCCAGAAACAGCGCCTTGCCTACCAAGCTGCTGTTCTCTCTGTTCATGATCAGAAATTTGCTTCTTCATTTTTTCGTTCCCTGAGGGAAAATTACGCTTCATCGAGGCTAACTTTGTTGTTTTTGTTTTTTTTTCCAAAGACTCAAGGTCAGTGACGTAACGGATCAGTGATGCTTGGAGCGTAGTGAGCGTTAATGTTTGGTTTATTCAGAGGGTTTATTCTGTGACTGAGTTAAACCGTTTGGCTGATATTTAAGCTCAGATTCAATATCTGTGCAGTGAACTACTGATCTGAGATCTGTGACCACGATTCTGCTGCTGAAGCTCATCAACAATAAAATAAGCAACAGAACATTAGTAAGAAGTTCAACTTCCGTTATTTTCCTGTCATGGTTGCTAGGCAACAGAGCGTAAGCCGAGTGAGTGGCGGTGAAAGCCGGAGAAGGATGGACCTGTTTGAATCCAGAGCCACGAGTTTTCCAGCCTCCTTATTTTCACGGTCCACGAAGGACCCAGTCCAGGTAGAACCGGGTCCTTAGAAAACGCGGCCCATGAATCCGAAGATTCTGTTGATCATAACATTAAATTCTGTTTCAAACATATTTCCTTGATTTCATGTAACATGCCAATTTTCTGAAAACAGGTTTTCATTGTCTATAAACTTTTTTGAAATAGATTACTGTTAAAATATATTACTTTATGACTACTTTTCCTTTTTTAATTATGTGATTCACATGAATTGGATTTTTAAAGTAATTCTAATTCATTGTTATGGCTTTTAGGACTAAAACAATGACGCATTTCCATATATCAGCTGATAAACGGCAAAAACAATCTAAAAATGACACGTCTCACTTAAAAGATTTTACTCATTTCTAGATCGGATTTTGCAGTGCATCTGCTTTAAGTTTGAGTCTGTAGTTATGATAATCTCCCAGTGGAATAAGTATTTATTCCTTTAGAAGATAAAGGAATAGTTTTTTTCTTATTTTAAATGTAAATCATCTTATTAAATTGGGGAATTGTTATACTAACCTGTTCAAATCAAGTGAAATTACAGTTCATTAAAAAACAGGCTTGCTTATATTTCTTTTTTGTCCACTGTATAAAGGAAAATATATGTTAAGATGAAATATCTCTCTTCTCCAGATGAGTCTGGTTCTGCTGAGCGAGTTTCAGAGCATCAGAATGAAGCCCTGACTTATCGACACTATCATTTAAAGGATAACATAAGATGAATACCAGGAGAAGTAAACACAGCACTCAGAATTTCAACCTTTTTTTGTTGTTTTCAACAAATAACAGAAATTTGTGTCGAGTGAAGCAAACTTTCTTGGACCTCAATAAAAAGAACAAAAAAACAAAAAACAATCCATAAAACAGCAAAACAAACCAGAGTGAGTAATTCAAGTCAGACAATAAGACGAGGTTTCCCTCAAGCTACAGTTTGGCCTGAAATGTTCTGTGAAGTTTAGCTAAGAACTCGGGTCATGTTCCAACACGTCCTCTTCCTCAGTGAAGGTTCCTGTCTACAACAGGATCAACAGAACAGACCAGAACCAGACATTCACCTTTTCACACTTCAGAAACACTTTACAGAAGCGCTCTCACTGTAAATCTGACACTTAAAGTCACATTACACAAAATATAACAATAATATACCATTACACAGAAAGAAATATTATCAACAAGAACATGACCTGTACATTGTAGAAGTGGTACTTCTGTAGAACTTTCACAGTACCTTCAGTGGAAGTGGGTCTGCCTGTTAGTGGTACCGGTACCTTCTGGAATTTATAAATTCCAATCTAGAAATATCTTCCCTGGAATTTTGGCTCTAAAAGCCAAAATCCAATATGGCTACAGCTTTATTTTAATTTCTGATGGTTTGTGGCTCATAAATCACCCGTAAACATCGTGTACCTCGTTATACAAAAAGCTGTCAGCTGAACTATAGAGATTAAAAGCAGTAGCTTCAGACGAAACGGGGTTTCCTGCAGAGCAGAAACCCGGAGCTTTGACTGAATAACTAGTCGGCGTTCTTGTTCTGTGTCCGTTCTCTAAATTAAATCCCGTCATTAGCCAGACTTCAGGTAAACCAAAGTTTGTCTACAGAAGAATCCCTCCAGTCTGATCGTGGGACTGCTGCTGCCTCCTAGCGGACAGGAGTGTCCTGTACGTCTCCCAGTCCCAGGTACTCCAGGTTCTCTGCCGTTGGGAGGAACAGACCATTCCCAGTTAAAGCTCCAGTCTGCGGTGGGAAGCTGTCCAGGTAATCAGGATTACCCAGGCTGTCACTGTACACCATGGGGAGGGAGTTTTGGGCGGTGTTCAGGTACTCAGGTTCTGAGAAGGTGGTCTCTGCCAGCAGGACGGGCGGTGATGTGGGGCCCCAGCCCTGGCTCAGGTCCTCATAGTTGGGATTACAAACGTCTGACAGCCTGCTGCTCTGACTGGTTTCATCCCCAGTCTGGTTCATGTACTCTGGAAGACAAAGACCAGCAGGATTTGATTATTTTATCATTACTTTCATCCATATCCATGCATTTTTATGCTGTTGTTGTCACTTGGAGAGGTTCTAGGAAGGTAACTCTATTCCACATACAGGCTATTCCAAGGTCTGATGCCACCATGATGGTCTGAACAACAATGATGGAAAATTAAAGCTGTCCTAAGCTGTTTCCTCTTTCATGTTTCCCAGGGACAATAAAAGCAAACAGTTTAATGAACTCACTTAGTTCCAGTTTATAACTTCCATAGATTCAGGATATTACAAACGTTCAGAGTCTCGTACCGTGACCAACGATGTCTTTGTTCAGAGCGTTCTGAGTTGGATCAGTGATGTACCGCATAGCGATGCTGTTCTCTCTAACTGGATACCCGTTCTAGGATAAAACAGACAGGTTAGAAAGATCAACGTTCATGTTGGTAAAATGCATCTAGAAAACATGAAATTCTTTCCCTTAAGGTATTCTGCCCCCTTGTGGCCAGCAGTGACATGAAATCTGTGCCAACTACTTTCTATCTTCTATTTTGGAGCTCGGATCAGGAAATCAGGCCTTAAACAACTTAACCAACTTCATGCATTTTGCAAAGTGGAGAAAATAAATAGATTCTATGGACAACAAACCGGAGTTCAGTATAATGATGATGTCATTATTAGAGTTCCTTCATATTTTTCATGTGAAAACAGACTTTTCTAATTTCAATTTCTCTTATAAAGCCAGGCTCTGAATGTCCTTCAGCCTCCAGATGTGTTCCTGCTTTAGCTCTCTCCAAACATCAGCAGCACCTGTTGCTACAGCCTTCAGCTACGATGAACCAGGGATGTTTTGCATCCTGCTGTTGTCCAGTCAGTGAGTTTTTACCGTCGTGATGCAGGGCTGCCTGTTTCTGAGGTTCAGCTGCTTGTAGGGCAGCAGGTATTCGTCTGCGTCGACCACGTCTTCATCCGAACTCAGCAGGCGAGAGTAAAGCCTCCTGTCTGATGGACTCGGCAGGTTCCCCTAAAAAACAAGTCAGACCAGTCTGGTCAGGCTCTGATGCAGTCAGTGATGTTCATCGTTGCTTTATTATACATTAATATAATAACAAAGCTGTTCTCAATAAAGACAAAGTTAAGATTTAGACTAAATCCCTAAAGAAACAGGTTTTGGTGAATTTAAATGTAATATATTAGTGTTAATTTGGACAAACTACTGATCCACAGTCTGTTAAAAGCTAAGATTACAGAACTGATCCGTTCAAGTTTTAACTAATTAGTTTTACAGCTGCAAAGTACGATCAGCTGAAGCCTGGTGTACCTGTATGACCAGGTATCTGGACGGGTCCCGCGCCATCTGGGAGAAATCCCTCATCAGCTCTTTGAACCTGGGACGGCTGGAGGGGTTGATCATCCAGCCTGCAGAGAAACAGCAATCAGACACCAGGAAACAAACAGGAGGAAAGGATCACCGCCATCAGCTGAATCGCCATTCAGCAACGGTTTGTCTCTACAGCGCCACCTGCAGGGTTTGCCCTTACATTTCACCATGATCATGTAGACGTCGATGGTGCAGATGGGGGGCTGAGGCAGACGTTCTCCTCTCTCCAACACTGAGGCGATCTCATTGGCCGGGATGCCGTCGTACGGTTTGGAGCCGAAGGTCATCAGTTCCCAAACCGTCACACCTGCAGAACAGAAGCGACCTAGAAATGAGTGGAGCTACATGAACTCAGCAATAAGAAGACCGTATGAAAAACCAGCAGACGGGTTTTGTCCGTCAGATCCTGTTTCCTGTTTCTTTCCCTTTGGAGCCTAATTTTAAACTCTGACTTCCTTCTTTCTGTGGGAACAATAAGCTCAGCTCATTGGGGGGTGCGAACTTATAGCTGTCCTGTCCACAGGTTATTCTAGCTGAGCTCAGGATGTCTATCACACAAATGGTCCTCTGATGGTCACTGGTTGCAGTTCATTTTACCTTGACTGATCTTTTCAGAGTAAAAGGTGCTAAATATAAATGCAGGCAACATCCTGCATTTATATTCAATCAATTATGTTTTTTGACACAACTACGAATCCCAAGTTTGGGGTTTTCAGAGGAAAAAATAAATAAATAAATAATGGTTTCATGATGTTTTATTTGTTCTCTTTATTAACTTGATCTGTTTTTTCTGTTGCAAACATGAAAACTAAAAGTATTTTTACCGATCTTTTTTTAATTAACTTATTAAGATTTAAATGGATTAACTCCCTTAACTTTTAAAATACCTGAGTCTGTGTCCAGAACCCTACGTTCAAATAATCAGCTTTTACTGACATTTCCTCGGACCCGACTTAAGAGGAAATGAGATCGGCCTTTTCCTGTTGTTGCTCCTATTCTGTGGAACGGTACCTTTCCAAACTAGATCTGCTCACAGCCTGAATCATTTTAAATCGCTTCTCAAAACTCCCTGTTATTCTTTGGCATTTACCTGAAGTAGTGTTTTGATCATTTGTTTTTATTATTTTGTTTTATTTTTCTTGTACAGCAATTTGGTGCATTTTAACACCTGTTTTTAAAGTCTTATATAAATAATTTTGACATTGATCTGCATAGTAATGATGGGAAGTTTGGCTCTTTTTAAAGAGCCTGGGTTCAGAAGAACAGTTATCTCTTTCTGCTCCCAAACAGCTTTTAATATATTATCATCTGTGGCCTCTTATTTGAGCTAAAGTTGGTAAATATAAAAATATCTGTAAGTTAATAAATCATTTTGCATTTAGTTTTTGTATTACAAGCCTTTTATTGGCCTAATTTTATGATTTATTTTTGTTACCAAAGAGGCATTCAAATCTTTTTGTAATATTTTACTTTTATTAAATGTAAACGGAAGAACAAACCTTTACAAACAATTCCACGGAACACAACCAATAGAGAATCAGAAGCAAAGTCGCCGTGCTGTCAGTCAAAACAAAGGCTCAACCCAAATACTTTGAACCAGTAAAGACACTTAAACCACAGTGGAAGTGGGTCCATGGTGGCTATAATCAGTGCTGTCTGAATACTGCTAGTAGTTCAGACCAGAGGGTAGCACCAATGCAGTTAGCATAAGCACATTACTACCCGCTACCAGAAGCCATACGGTTACCCACAATCCTTTGAGTGGCAGGAGGTATACATCCCACCTCATGGAGTTAAACAAAAACACATTATTTCTCCTCTGTACTCCATGTGACTCATGCTAATGTAAACACCTTTATGTGTTTGGGGTTTTTGTTCTAACAGAGAGCTTCACCTGTTCACTACATTTGCGTAACTTTGTGTGTTTTTTTTTGTAATTCTTTCCCAGAAGGCTGCAGTCCCAGTTGGACAAGCAACAATCTAAGACTAAAGGCTGTCTGAATTCAGCACAGGAGATAGACTTCTTACTGTTACCTTACGAAAGGTGAGGGATAGGAGCAAGGAACGAGAGGTAGGGCATCTTAAATAACTACATTTAAGGTGTTCGGATCGAGCCAAAGTTCTGCTGCCAGCAGGCCAGAACCACTGAGTGAGAGATGAGTCGTGGAAGACAAACTAATGGGAAGCCTGTTCTCAGAGCCGATGCTTGTGAGCCTGACCCATCAGTACTGGGTAAATACTAGTTCAGAAATAAACGCTAATAATCATGTGCAGTTTTTATTAGGTATTACAGATATTTTCAACAAGTGAACAAATAAATGAATGATTTATTTTAAAAGGTGTAATAGTCCTTTATTTCCTCCCGAATAGGAATTGACCAATAAGAAACCAGCTTTATTATCCAGTCACCGTATGACCTTATATTCTAAAAGTGAATAGAGTTATTTTCTCTTTTCTTTCCAGCCGTTGTGTCAGTTTCATAAACTAGCACAGACTTTGTGGTATCAGACATTTAAACAAATGATGGAAAAGTATTAGCTTAAAAACCAGGGCGGACAGGAAGTAGCAGGAGTTTTAAAGAGGATTTTCTCACCATAGCTCCACACGTCGCTCTGATGGGTGTAGGTCCACTGGAGGATTGACTCCAGAGCCATCCACTTAATGGGAACCTACAGACAGAAACACAGCGGCTCATTTAAACATCAGCTGCATCTTTTTTGGAGAATTCACAACAGAAATTCAGGTCCTCTGACATGTTGCGAAACAGCAAACAAAAACCAGTCGGTTGGCATTTTTATCACACCTTTCCTCCGTCAGCGTGGTATTCCTTCTCATCAGCGGTCAGCAGCTTGGCCAGACCGAAGTCGGTGATCTTGACATGGTTCGGGTTTTTCAGCAGCACGTTTCTGGCAGCCAGGTCTCTGTGCACCAGGTGGCGCTCTTCCAGGTAGTTCATCCCCTGTGAACAAGCAGCGTTTAGTGTGTAATTCAAGAAAGAAGCAAGAAACACACATTAGATAAAAAAATAAATGTAAAACAAATCCTTTAATTCTAGGGTTTTATCTAATGCTGGCTCTGAATCTTCTTTCTCGTTTTTTAAGTTCATGTTTATTTTAGGAGAAGTTTCCCACAATATATGATGCAGAACCTCCACAGATTTGATCTAATCCATTGACCTAGTTTAGATTTTCCCAGCATCTAAACATTTTCAGGCAGGTTGAAGAGATTAACAGTCCTTCATTAAGATGATGGGTTCAGGTTAACGAGCCTCTGCAGGATTGATGGGAGATTAACTGGGCTCACCTTGGCGATCTGAACACACCAGTTCAGGAGCCACTGGCCGCAGATTCGCTCCCTGTGTTGTCGGACGTAGTCCAGCAGACATCCGTACGGCATCAGCTGCGTGACCAGCTGCACGGCGGACGTCAGGCAGATGCCCAGCAGGCGGCAGACGTGAGGGTGGTCCACGCTGGCCATCACATACGCCTCCTGTAGAGAAACCAGGCAGGGTCAGAACGCAAGCAGTTGTCTAAACATCAATCTAAGTCCAGCAAGGTTTTTCTGCTCTACTGATGAATCACATCTCTCTCTGCCACATCACCAATTAGATCAGGTAGGATTTGTTTAGTAAGAGATGAGAAAATATGAGCAGAATCGGTTCTAATAAACAGCAGTGTTGTCCATATAGAACAGATCCAAGCCAGTGTTAATCCTGTTCTTTAAGACAACATCCACACCTTTAAGAATTGAAAATCTAAGACAGATTGTCTTAAGGTGAGAGCCTGAATATAACAGAGAAGGTTTTACGTACGTCCAGAACCTCTTTGTTGGCTTTGGGGGATGTTGCCTCCCTAAGAACTTTGATGGCTACTGGGATGCGGACGTTTTCTTCATCGGGGATCCATAAACCCTTCATTTAACAGAATAAAGTAGATTAATTTCCTTTCCAGGAATACTGTGGAGGAGCGAGCTGAAGTTTAAAAGCAGTCATCCTGATGTGGTGTTCTGCTTTTTAGCGAATGCTGGTACCTTGTAGACGGTCCCAAAGGCCCCAGAGCCGAGGACTCTGTCCTTCTTGAACTCCGTCTCCTTCAGGATCCTCAGGTGTGCCTGGTTGGGAGCCTGGCCGCTCGGAGTCAGCGGCTCCACCAGCTACAACAACATCAGATGTATTTAGCCTTAAATCCAGAATTCTTGTCTGTAGTTAAAATGTTCTAATAATAATAATAATAATTAATTACTGGTTGCTCACCTCTTTCTCCTGGAGCAGGCGGCGCACAGTCCTTTTCTTTCTGATTTGTTGTCGCCGTAGCAACACAAAGATGACCAGTGATGCAATCACAGTGAGCAGGAGTCCAACGACCACACCCACTGCCACCAATGAGTGTCCAGTATACCTGGTGAGAATATAGAGTCAGATAAATATAAAGTCAGTATAGAGTTAGATAGAGTCAGCTTCCTCTCTCAGTCATGTGAGGAACCCATCCTGCTGACTTCCAAACACCAACCCATGAAGACACCCAGAAAACATCCTAAGGGATGAACCAAACTAGCTTTACCAGGTTCTAACTCTGGCGTCCTCAGTGACCCCAGAGTTAAACAACGTTCAGAGATTCAAATTCATTGTCAAGATGACGTCATTATTTCAGTCCTTGCTCACACTGGGGAGGGATGTAAGGGAGTTGATGGATCTAAACGCCAGCAGATGATTCTGCCATAAACCAACAAACATCTAAACCAAAGTGGTGCAAACCCCTTTAAGGCAACAAGGATAAAGTTTAACTTCAGCACTCAAAGGAAATTCTAAAAAAGTGTTTTTTTAACTTTGACTTAAAACAACTCAGGCTTTCAGCTCTTTTAATGAACATGAGTAAAAGCATTGCACAGGTGGAAGAATGTTAACCTGCATGGGGAAAATATCACAAAGCAAAGAATCCTTTTTTAAGTAATTATGAGTTTGAATTTTTGATTTAGTAGGCAAATTACAACGTAGTTAGGCAAAAAAGATCTACTAGTCATAGATCCCTTTAATATCAGCTGCGCAGCCAATGGCTTTTTGAGCCCATTCCCATGTCAAGCTGCCTCCAGAACTCTGAGCGATACCGAGGATTTTGATTTAGACCAAACAGACAGAGTGTCAGCATTCAGTAAATGGACTCTAACAGTCCAGAAAATCTCAATTTAGAGGCTTAAAAGGTTGTTTTCTATCAGAATATAAAACATCTATTTTTTCCTTTTAAAGGTGGATAACAAATAAATCTGTAGTTGTTTAAATCTCTTATTTAAAGCGTTTAAAGTTAGATATAAGTCTAATGTGATTATAATAAATGAGATAAATGTGCGGAAGTTGCTCTAAGAAGCAGGGGCAGCAAAGATTCACCAGGTGACAAAACTGTATTATAAGGCAGCAAACAAGCAAATTTGATCGAACATATTTTTATCAGACAGTTTCTGGTTCTGCTTTTTGTCTTCTCCAGAGACCCAGACCTACAGTCTCTATGACCCTGCTAACATCTGGTTTAGCATGAAATCCCTTCTTCCATAATGGTGCTTGTTAGATGCACTGCAAGAATTTTACGCTACTCAAATAATTTTTTTTCGAATGACAACGTTTTACTTTTATTTGAATAAACAAATGCTCAAGTAGGGCTACTCTTACTTGAGAACATTTTTTGGTTACTTCATCCGTTTATGCATAGAACTAGTTCACCAGAGGCCCCAAGTATAAAAGCTTTATCAAGATATGGCTAAACTTCAATCCTTAAAAAATGACAAACAGTCAGAGAGGAAAGCGTTGCCACGCATCGACACCGTGTTACAGCGACAGGAAGGACTGCCACACACATAAAGGCCCTGAATGTTACTTTGATGATGCTTTACCTCAACATTTAAGGTAAAGTCCTTTTTACTACTAAATATAAGTTGGATCATCTGATCTGTTCCTGCGATTCCATCCTAGAGAGGAATATCATCTGTGCTGCTGCCATTAAGGCCTTCGATTATAGATGATAGAGCTGGGCCTGTTTTTCAGTGTTTAGTCCTGTTTTTCTCATAGACAAAGCTATGAGCTCAACTTTATTTTTCCCTCTGACATGAAAACTGCCTCATAGCTCATTGGATGAACTGTTTCTTTCTCAGACAGAGTGACCAGTGGAGAGATGCAGCGTTTAATACCACATCTCTTCATCTGTTTGATACTCAGGAAATACAGTCAGGGAAAGGGTATAATTATACCAAATGGATTAGAACCATATGTTAGACATAAATATGCCTCACATAATTCTATAAGAATTACTATCACCACATATCTATCTAACTTACACATCTAAACTACATTATGTTTTGGAAATGATTCAGGATTTCACATAAAAAAAAAACAACACTGATCACAGGAAGGAAACATTAAACTCAACTCCAAACATTTTTGGTTGTGATTGCAGGTATTTAACATGTAAAGGTGTGAGCTGAGCTGTCCTGTACATGGATACACCTGACATAAGAAAAGAAACTGCAAATCCTGCATGGCCTAACATAACCACGGTGCCTCTACAGAAGGTCTGCCAACAGGAAGAAAACTAAAACCTCTGCATGATCCTAACTACCTCTCAATAAAAATAATGTCACATTGTGACTTGTTGCAGTCAGTAAATGTTTGTATGTTTACCCTTCGCATCCAGACAGTCCAGGACCAGAACACCTGCAGACACAAAGACAACTAAATGAATCTTCATCTCTTCCCTCTGTTAGTCTAAAGTGATGAAACCATTAAAGATTGAAGTCTGAGTAAGGTTTCGTTATTTACCCCTGGGTGCAGTTCAGGTGGCAGAGCTGGCATTGGCCCAACTTATCTGCATATTTCCAAATCAGAGTGTCATCCTCTCCAGGTACACCATGTGGGCAGCGAGAGACGCACCGGCTGCCATCTTGAAAATGGGCACACTTGCTACAGTTACCTGGACCCTGAACAGGAAGAGTTTATACTCAGTGATGAAAAACATCATATTTATCTATTAAAATAGTAGCTGTTTATAACAATAAGTCAACACCATGAAACCAAAGAGAAACAGTGGTAATAATGAACAAGATTTTCATTTTTGTGGTGATCTTCATTTTTTTTTTTTTTGCTTTGTATTCCTTAATGGAAAAACATCTGAATAAAATGTAAAAGCTGTAATATTTGTGTATCAGATCAAAGTCCTAAGTTTCTGTTCTGGACTCACCAGACCCCGGCAGGTCGGGCTGTCAGTCTGCGGCAAACACTCCTGGTGACACTGAACGCACCTGCCGTCAACCTGCGCCTCTCTGGGTTCACTGCAAGAACAAACAAGTCACTCTAGCGCCACCTGGCTGTAACACCTAGCTTGACTGAAGCCAGAATGTAAAACAAAATACTGCATTTGACCAAACGTAGACTTTTAAAGGGCATCAAATCTAAGAACGACAGACTTTTAGGATTAACCAATGTTTTTACTCTGTGACTGATTAGCTATTAGCTAAATCAGCGCATAACATGATCATCATCAGACAGTGAACAACTCTATTTAATGAGGTAAATACAGTCAGAAGTATAAATAAGCAAATTATTCCTGTGTCTCGTGTGTGGCAGCAATTATTGAGTCTTTACTTTGGAGTTTGAGGGAAAATTGAGACATTTCCAGGTGAAATTTATTTCCACTGGAAGATCCGAACCTCATGTGTGCTACAGTAATTGATACACACAAAGATAACTAAAAATAAAAAGCGTGTACTAAAACATTTGCCTGTGACAAAATCAATGCAGGCAAAGAAAAACTTAAATAAAACAGTAAAAAGACTCAAATCACGAACACTTGTGGTAGTTTATAGCCGCTGTACGGACTGCAGCTCTCTCACCCCTGAAGCAGGTTGCATTGCTCCACACAGCGCCCTCCTCTGCTCACATGCAGACAGGAGACACACATGGTGGGCCCCGGGCCCCAGCAGCCATCCTCTGAGCACTCGGGGTCACAGGTTAGATTCTCTTGTTCTGTGTGAAGCAGAAACAAGCATCAGCTAAATTCTCAGATGTTTTTCTCCCTGAAGGTTAGAAAGAACCAAACATCATGTCAGCACTCACTGCACACGGCGTCCGAGATCACCTCCTGCTGGCCTGGAGATCTTAAGATGCGAGACCAGTTAATGGTCTGAGCGTAGCAGAGCTCTGGGTTACTCTTCAGCATCACTTTTCCAACGCTCACCTCCTTTAGGGAGCGCAGGCCCAGTGACTTCAGATGTTTCAGATAAGCCACCACAAAACTGCACTGACTGAGAGGAAAAGGTCAATGAGGGACAGTTGGTCCACAGTGGAAGACTGGCAGCTGAGAACACATACAGCCTCGTTTCCATTAGTACCAGATCTGTTCAGGTCCAATCAGGTCGGTTTGTTCAATTTTCCATTAAAATGGAGCAGTATATCAAATGTAAGGTGGCTCTATGACCAACAGCCTTCGAAGTTTCGGTAGGTTTAGGTTTAGACCCAGAACGGCTGGAAGCAGGTGAGCGAGTTCTACATCTGGTAAAGGTGCTTCAGCCGAACGCTCATTGTTTGGATTGTTCATCTGCTGTTGGTCAGTTTTCTTTTCCAATCACTCTTGGTGACAATTTTTTTTATTGACTGGCTTCACTGCGGGATCAAATAGAAAGAGCTTTTATCTGGTTCTTCTTGTCTGTTCATCAGATAACTTGATTTTACCGAGTATATCACGGTGCTTCATGTGAAAAGCAGATCAGTGGCATCAGTTTCAGCATCCTTGGGTCCCCCAGGTTCTCCAGAGATGCTCCCAGTTTGTTGAAGACCACCTGATCCAGGAGATGTGGCTGGATAATGGTTGCTTCCAGTGGAAGCCAGTATGAGGACCTGCCCATTCGGGGCACGGATCACCCCAGCGTGAGTTTTTGAATAAAACAGCTCTCTCTGCCGCTATTTTACATCCTGATCGAATCACTGATTGATTAAAGCAACACAATTTGACAAAAACATATAGATTGTTGAACCTGAGCAAAATTCTGCTTAATGCTACTCGCTCTATTTGCCTAATTTGCCACATTTTCTCTATTTGAAATGTTTCCTTTGCATTAACTGCAGATTCACTACTAAATGTGCTTTTACATAGGGATTATATGTCAATCAGTCCGTTCACATTGTTCAGGTTGGCTGTGAGCGTTCATCAGTGGCTCCAAGTAACAGTCAGTAACGAAAAAGCCAAATAAGCCAAGTGACCCGTAGCAAACCGTGATGAATTGGTTCTAGTAGAAAAGATGTGTATAAACAATATGAGAGGGAGGAAAAAAATCTTACTTATGAAGAGTTCTTCCTTTGATGATCTCCAGGTTCTCAAACACCGACAAAGACGTCATGTTTTCAGGCCAGGAAGTGATTATCAGGTGGCCTGCAAAGCAAGAAACTAAATGCATCTGTGGACTCCTTCAGATGCTGCTAAAGATCACATGTGATGACAGGTTTCCTGAAGCTAAGGCCAAACTAATCCTCGCTGATGACCTACCGGTGATCTCCTTTACTGTCCTGAGGTTCCAAAGCTTTTCAGGGTCCATGGGTCCGATTTTGTAGTGTGGATCCCTAAAAGAGACGATCAGAAACAGACCTTAGAACCTCACAGCCTTTAGATCAGAACATTTTTTCAACCTGACACAAGAACACAAAAAAGAAGATTTATGTATGCACTTCATCCAGAACCGGGCCGTGGCGGCAGCAAAGACTCTCCTCCAACCTGAAGGAGACAAGCCACCTTTTTCCGGTCAAGAACCAGAACCAGAACCATGGCCTTGGAGGAACTGATCAAACACGATCAGTTGAATTAATTCGTATGAGAAATGATATCTGCTTCTACATTTATGAGCATGAATTGATCAATCAGGACAACAGAGCTTTATGTTACATTTTGCATATTTATGGAGGAAGAGATGAAGATGTTCTCACCCCCGGAAGGATATTTCATAGAGAATGATGTCGCCATTGATCTTCGTGCAGTTCTTGAAGTAGTCGATGTTGGTGGAGTTGATGGCGATGGTGTTGATCAACGAACCCATTCCGATTCCATCACACGCTGCAGGATAAACAGGACCCACTCAGAGTGCTCAGTGTTTGTGGGTGTGAGTGAGAACATATTTTTCATATTTTACAAACAAAGTGAGGACTTTGCTGCAAACTCAGGAGCTTTATGTTCCTTTCATTTGGGTTAGATAAATTACATTTAGGGTCGGGGTCAGGTTTGAAAAATGCCAGATCCTCAGTAGGCTTTTAATCCATGGATGGGTGTGTGTGTTCATGGTGGGGGCTGTGAAAGGTGTCTACCTTTGGGACAGACTCCATCACATGGTTTGCAGCGGTGGATCCCCTTCTCCTGTACCTCGTACATTTGTGTCCCGCAGGAGCGAACACACGAGCCTTCAGTCACCACATAGTTATCTGGAAAGAGGAGGAGACGGATGATAAAGGCAACAATAGAGACAAAACTTGGTTCCTTTCGAAATAAACATTCTCTGCCAGGATAAAAGGTGGACGGTTGAAAAAGCATCAACAGACAAATAGGCAATAAGAAAGTGTCCTGACATTTCTTAATTTTCCATGACAATAAAGTTTCCGTCATCCATCCATTCATCCATTTACTCCCGCCTAATCCATCAGCGTTGCGGTGGGACCGGTGCCTGTTTCCAGGAGTCTATGGGCTAAAGCGAGAATAATGTCGCCAGTTCATCGCAGGACAACATCTCAATCAGTTGGGTATTAATTTATTCAAGCACAGAGATGCAATCGTTGTAGAAAAGTACTGCAGAATCTGCAGATCTGAGGTGTCTAAAACCTTTTGGCTTGAGGACAAAAAATGTGGTCCAAACCCTTATAGCATGCTTTGAGGGGAAAAAAATATACAATTTTTCATTTTTTGTTTTCACCTGCTCACTAATAGCAGGCTCACATTGTATGGATGAAACTGACAAATTAGTCAACTCTCTTGAACTGTGTCTGGAACATCAGTGAAGGATAATCCAGGACCAGAAAGTTAAAATTCAGCCAAGTTTTCCTTCATCCTGTTAACCAGGTGATCAGATTATGGGGCTGGAAATGCAAACGGTTGGAACTAATCTCTGTACAGGCTTTATATTCTTTAGACCTGGATTACCCATCTCTACTGAGGGCTGCAAATGGCACCTGGGTTGCATTTTGGAACCGTCAACTTTAGATGTTAAAGCAACACAGTGCAGCTTTTGGCCATTGGGGACGCTAGACCTGTAGCTTCTAGGTTTAGCGCCCCTGAAAATGGGGACACTGCACTGCCGCAAAATAAAAATGTCTCCCTCAGTGTTTAAAATTTCTGATAACTGGGGGAAAGTTGTGTTGGATGCAGGAGTTTGCTCTGCAGTGGAAGGGTTGTCGGTTCAAGCCTACTGATGGTCGGAGGAGCTGATGGTGCCTCAGTACAGCAGCCTTGCTTCAGGGAGCCCAGGGCAGCTGTGGCGATAATGTAGCCTGCCACCATTAATGTGTGAGTGAATGGTTGAATGACTGAATGTAGAATAAAACGCCTCCTAACTTCAATTTTTCATATATATTAGTACAGGCCGTTTACCATAACAGAGAACTTTGGACCAATAGAATAAGAAGTTATGGAGTTATTTGAAAATTCAAATCCATGTTCATCCCTCTAGATTGAATCCCGCATCAGAGAACCAAAAATATGTCTGATCAGGTAAGTGTCATGTAGCTCGGTTGGCTCTGTGTTTAATGGGACCTCAGACTGCTATAAAGTGGCATCTAGTTTCAGCAACAGATCCAGCCTGCACAGAGCATCGATACACACCAAGGGCTGCACATTGACCTGAACATTTTTAACACGTCAAATTAAGGTAACACTTGGCTCATAAGTTATGTAGTATTGATTTCAACAATGAAGGAGGCACCAAGAACGAACCAGCTGGAAACACCAGCTACTGTCCAAAGTCACGTTTTATATCGAGCTGGACGATCAGCGGTTTGGCTAAAATACCAAGAAGCGTGTTTATGGGAGTCAGGGTGAACCAAGGAACACTGAACCAACCGTCATGTAGGGAGGTAGCAGCATGATGCCAGCCTGGCCAGCCTGACTGACTTACATGGGGCTAAGAACGTCTGGCAAGGCTGAATACTCTCAGGTCTCACAGCCTGGACCAATCACAGCGAAGGAGGCAGGCCCATAATGCAACAGAGCGCTGTTTCATTCACGCCCTTCTTTATGGGCCTGAAGAGGTGTTTATATTATTCACATTTCAACAACTGACTGTTCCAAGAGCTTTTCAATAAAAAAGATGTTTCTTTTTGTGTCACATCTGTAGTTCGTCCCGCCTTTGAAATCAGGCTCTACCTGCACTTTTGCAGAACAATATGCGAGGCGTAAATTAGTCCGGCTGGCCAGGCTAGCATCATGCTGCTGTTTCAGAGGCAGAAGTAGTGATGTACCCCAGAAAGGATGACTAACAACAAATCATTAATCCGCTTAAATTCACAGAGAGGTGGAGGAAAGTTTTCAAAGATGACAAAGATCCAAACACACTTCCACGCAGATTTATGAAACGACATGACCGGCTTGAAATCGAGTTATTATCAGGAACAATGATCAGATATCCAGGGAGAATTAATTAAGAAACTCGCTGTTGAAAGCAAATTGTGGTTGAAGTGAAACGTGTTGGAAGATTTTAGCAACATATTAGAGATGGATGTATTGTATTTATTTGAGCCTGTGCATATGATTAAGGTGAGGACACCATTGGCTCCTGTTTACTGTACTTACGAGGGCAGGCCTTGACACAGGCGGCTCCGAAGGTGTACTTGGGGTTGGGGATCTCCACCATCTGATGGGTCACACTGTCGTAGATCCTGTAATGACAGGTGTCCTTACAGGTTCCATCGTCGCTGAAGTTCCTGCAAGCCTGCAGGAGGGAGCACAGAACAAACAAACCAAATTAAATGATTTTAATGATAATTAAACAAAAACTGTTTGACGGTGAAGCTTCATGTTTTACAGGAAGCAGGAGCTTTGAACTGTGGTGAAGGTCAAGTCTGAGAGATAAAAAAATATACAAAGATAGGAATGTTTGTTCCAACTGTTCTGAAGTAAAGCTAAGTTTTAAACCCAGACGGTTAAAACTATTTTCCACCTACATAATAACGGTGTTCACAAACTGAAGAATGCAGCTTCCATCCAGCTAAAAGGAACCTTCTGTGTCTCCTTAGGATTTTCTCTGATAATGAAGCCAATTCGAAAGAAAGATTGGCAACAACTTGATTGCTTTGTTTCATTTGCCTTATTTCCTTCATCTATGTTGAAATCTATTAATCTCTCATGTTTTAAAGATGTGTTTTAGTTACTGTAAATCAACCAAAGGAAAAATATTAGACAAAGGTTTTTGTCAACACTGATATGACATATATTACCTCCTCTAACATGATTTAATTTGGAGTAGGTTCCTTAAAGAAAAGAGATGCAGACACTTTTATCCCTAAATAGGATTTAGGAGAACAGAAATAGAAACTAAACTGTTATGGATGCAAGGTAATTATTAACAGCATTCATGAAAGAATTTATAATGAAGGAAAGTGAAAATATTTCATAAGAATTAAGCTTTTGTGTCCAAGCAAAACTAGTGAAGTACAGAATAAAAGGAAAATAAGTTTGATTACAATAAAAACGATAAATATCAAACTGATTCCTGGTCAGAACTGGGCCACACTTCCTAAACAGCAAAGATACTGACCAGGCAGTCTCTGGCTGTGGGTCTGGTGCAGCCGGCAGCGCAGTGCTCGTTACAGCAGTCGATGGGTTTGGGCCCGCGGCACCTCCTGGTGCACTGATCGGCACACAGCAGCTTGGTGACTAAGAAGCACAGACAGGTTCATATCTCATGCGGTATAAACAGACAGGATGTTTGGTTGAACGTGAAAAAATGGGAAGACTTTACATTTCTGGCAGTGACCCGGTCCGGGTGCCCAGCAGGAGCTGTTAAAACAGCTGGGGTCACACTTCTCACCTGCAGAAACATCCACAATGACCAACAACATACTGCCAGGGTGAGAACAGGAATGAATATTTAGAGCTGTTCATACATTGAGGTCCAGACTTGTTCAGGATTATATTCAAACTGGGATTGCTGGATTTTTCCACTATATCCCACCAGTTGATGGATTCCATGTTACACAGCAGAGGGTTGAAGTTGGCCTTCACTCCTCCTGACAGAATCTCTGTGGAGAGGAAAATAAAAAGAAACCATAAATGTCTGTAAAAAGTTTTCATCAGTCAACAAGAAACACATTCAGGTTATTTGCTGTTCATTTCAACTGTTTAAGGAATACATGCAGGATCAACAAAGACTGGCTGCAACTACAAATAAAAAACTAGGAGATGCATTTTAATCTAGCGGTTTTCTTTTATTAAACTAGGATAATGTCTTGTTAAATTAAAAACATGTTTTTTAAAAGGGATTCCTGAACAAGAGGCAGCAACAAGTAAAACGGGATAAAACATGCCCATTTAAAGAGCATCAAAGTATGAAAAACAGGCACATTAATGAGTCAGCAAAAAAACAGTGGAAGTAGAAGGATTAATGGAGATGAATTCAGTTAATCCAACACTTTCTCTGTCCAAGATAAGGAAGCAGAGTTAATGAAAGCCTTCTTCCAAACTTAGTCTAACCAGTGGGAAACACCAGCTACTGTCCAAAGTAAAGTCAGGTTCATATCAAGATGGACGATCCAAGCCTCTTCTGCAGAGAAGATTTAAATTAAAATACTTGAGCATAAGAGTCAGCGTTCCTCAGGTCCAATCAATCAAGTATGACTGAATTGAATTTGGATCCTAACCATCCATTGCATCCGTGGCTCCGTGTTTAGGATGGTCATCCTGCTGGGAGGTGAACCTCCACCTCGCTTTAAGGTCTGTTTCAACCTCTAACATGTTTTTGTCCATCTTCTAATCAACTCTGAATAGTTTCCCTGACCGTGCTGCTGATAAGAATGCCCACAGAATAATGCTGCCACCTCCATGTTTTACAGTAGGGGTAATGTGTTCAGGGTGATGCCTGTCTGCATTTTTGGTTCATCCTACTAGTCCAACATAAATGTAGATTCTCCTCACAAATTAGGCAACATCTGGTTAAACTGAATTATGTTAAAGGACTGAATACTTCTGCATATTTTAGACAAATGTGTCTAAAATTAGTTTCTCAGCACCAGTCAGTCTGCGATCTGGTAAATATATGGTGTGAAAACAGTTTCTTCAAGCTCCTTAGCAAAGTATTCTTCCAGATCTGTTTAGTTAGACACTAAAGTGAAATGCAGATGAAATGTTTAACTATCAGGTATTTTAAGGCTGACAGTTAAAAGGAGCTTTAATATTTCAGTGGGTTTATTTTTTCAATGTCACTTTTTTAAGTTAAAAATGTTCTTTTTCACTAAATGTTTCTACTTCAGTCAAACTCTCTGTGATAATCAAAAAGAAACACATAAACCAGCTGACCAACATCCAGCATTTTCCTGCCACCTAACAGGTCCAACCATTACTGAGGAATTATGAGGCCATGTGTTCACAGCGGAGGTGTGTCTCAGGTAACCAATCGAGTGAGGCTGAACTTCGTACGTCATGAGGCAGAGATTGCCAGGGAGCGGTCTGTTTCCTGCTGTCAGAACTTAATGTACTGTTGAAAGAAGGCTTTTTTAAGATGCTGCAGCTCCACCCAACCGGCTTCCTGCCAAGAACTTCCAACTGACAAATCTTCATTTGCGTAATCTGAGTTTTAAAACTCCATAAGCACGCCTTGTTCTAAACCCTCTGATAATGATTTGCTTCAGCTGCAGGCTTCCTTTAGAGCTGCGGCTGGGTTTGGATATTTGCTGGAGTCAGTGTAATGCTACGCTTTCCTCTCCTAATATTTGCTGGGACAGCTTGCTCTATGAGTGCTGGTCTGTGTATAACGTCCTCCGTCTGGACGTCTGCTCCCTGCAGGTGTAGCTGCACCTACCGGTCAGGTTGCTGAGCAGTAGCTGTCTCAGCCCGCTGGTGTAGTTGACCGTCGGAGACGACTGGACTTTGTTGTAGTTGGACAGAACCAGCAGAGCGTAGCGGCCCTCATAGAGCTTCTGTCCTCGGATCAGATGCAGATTGAACAGTGGGATGGTCGCCACCTCGTTCATAGCGATCAGGACATAGCCACCAACTTCCTGGATGGACTGAGGAGATGCAGAAAAAAGGGAATAAATATTTGCCCAACGCTCTGAGACGTTAAAAACATCAGCTTTTGGAGATCAGATTTACCAGCAGGTGTCTCCTATAACCCTTCAACAATCAGTTTTACGTTAGCAGTGGGGATTCCCTATATTATGCAAATCATTGTACATTTTATTGGTTTAACTTCAGAGGCTGAAGTTGCTTTATATTTTGCTAAACTTCAGCAATAAATCAAGAGGTTTGGGGGATTAAAAAACCTCCCAGCATTTAGGTGATTATCTCCAGCAAACTGGATGCTGAACAAAGCCTCCCCACATGATGGGCTGCGGGAAGGAAATCCCAAAGCAGGTTCTGTTTTTACTGAAGCTGGCACACCTTCAGCCACAAGTTGTCATACAGCTAAAGCTGCAGTCACATGGTTTGATTTTTTTCAAGAGTAAAACATCCAGTATGTCTAAACATGAGGAAACAAGGTGAATATTGTTAGCTAGTATCAATTTCCAGGTATGACCTTGAAGTATAAAACTGGGATAAATGGGTTTGTTTCATGACTGATTGTCTAATTAGCTTTTCTTTATTTATATTAATAGATAACTTAACATCACAGAATAACATTTCAATTCTCATCATAGCTAAATTAAATAGAAAGTAGAAAGCACTTGAACTGATGGCTCATCAGTTCAAGCAGTCAACATGCAGAGGTGAGTGAAGCCCTGGAATAAAAACTGGTTTAAAGTTATTGTTTAATTTTGATTTAAATAGTAAGTTTTGTTATGGAAGAGCCTCTGATCATAAAGAGCCTCATCGTCAAGATTCAAAAATTAAATGTTAAACAAACGTGGATTTATCTTATATGTGTGGACAGAACACAGGTTCACAACTCGAGTTAAGGTGCATTTTATGCCGCCATCATTGCCCAGTTAACGGTCTAGAGCCAGACTAAGTGAGAAAAAAATAAAAGCTTGAAAGAAAGGTCCTTAGAAAACCAGGACTACTGAACAAAACCACATCTCAAAAATCACAGAAAAATGTCTGACTCTGTAAATGACTGAGACCAGTAGGAGGTATGGTGCAAAAAAAAACTCCTGAAGTACTTTAATGAGATCCTGAAAAATCTCTAATATGTTTAATTGGGTTGATACTGTGACGCATGGAGAACAACCACCTGTGTGGGAGATTTTCAGATTTTGATTTCATACTAGGACTAAATAATAAACATCAAAAGAAGTCTTGGTAAAATACATGGTTTTCATAGCTGTGGTCAAGCAGCTCTCCCCTTGAAAACGATGGTCAAGTGAACCTTCCCAGAGATCTGCTGGTCACACAGACACAGTGAACTACAGCAGTGTTTGAGAACTTCTTTATTCAAGACTTTCTATTTACTTTCCCTTAGTTTCCATAATTATTCAAACAAAACCATCAGTTTCCAGCGATTCCTCTTAGTTTTAGAAGACAGTAGAAGCTATAATGTTCTTCATCAAAGTTCATCTGCATTTCATGTGGAATTTCAAATGGTCATCTGAAAGTTTTCTTCTGTCATTCTGACAGAATAACACCAGAAACATTAAAGTCTTTGCCGTTGCAACATTGTGAGCAACCAGATGGAAGCGACTTGAAAACACAGATTCTGCAGGGCTTTAATTTTGAAATGCTGATTGATGTTAGTGAGTAACATCTGGAGGGGTTCTGCTCGACAGGTCCAGGTTCTCACTGGAAACAAAGGGGCATGTTTTGATAATCATGAAAACTAAGAGAACATAAGGAACATCTAAAATATCACGTAAAACAGTTCCCTTCATTTTTCTATTTCCATATTCACAGGCAGACATTACTGTGGTTATTCATTGTGTTCATGGAACAAAGCCCGCTGAGGCCTTGTTTGATCTTCATTTGCAAACCTGTTTGATCACAGGTAAGAACCTGCTTTCCACCAAATGCTGGGTTGATGTGTTTGTTATTTGTCCAGATTTAAAATGAAATTTGATAAATCCACAGCACATTTATTTGTCCTTTACTTCTGCTTTGGTTTCATGAATCTCAGAATATGCCTATTTTGACAAGTCAAACTTCTGCAGCATCATGTAAAATAAGATCAGAATCTCCAAAAACTTTTTCAGGGTCTCACAAAATATAGGAGGCTTTTTTTTGTTATCAAAAGGTGAAAATTATTCGTTGGATTGAGAACAATATAGATTTTAACTGTTGCAGTGAGGCTGATTATGACACAGGACATGCGACACACCTGGAGGAAGGACAGGTCCTGGTGCTCCTGGGTGTAGGTGATCTCCAGGTTCTCCAGCACAACGCTACAGTTGGAATACATCCTCTTCATGTTGCTATAGTGATACTCACGGGTGCCCAGCAGAGTCAGCTGGTTGCTCATCCCTTGGCAAACTGAAAGCAAAGAAATACACAACAGAAAGTTAACCTTAGTTCCTCCAACAGCCACTATGTGGTGCTTTTTCTATTGGAGCCACAGCATGAATGAGTTTAAGGACGACGGTTAGCAAAACCCTCAGTTCAAAGTTTTTTAAAGGAAAATTTAATCTCCTGTCGCCTGAGGATGAGGAACATGTATAATAATTGTTGAACAAGAAATCTGGTGCAGCTCAGAGCTTCTACAGCAGAAAACCATAACGTGATCACTTTAGCAATATCCTTTTGGTTCTCACAATATGTAATCAGATAATAAACCAATCTCTCCCTGACTGGTTTGTCACTATTATATTCCCAATAAATAAACAATGTTAATGTCAGATAAAAACCCATTTTTAAATGACTTCATTTATCATGTGAATCCAAACCAATCTGACCCCATATAACTGTCTGCTAAACCTCCAATTGGTCGAAAACTGACCCAAACAAAACTACATCGTTAACAAAAGAGCTGTTTTCTATAGTAAGTTTTTTATGTTTTTAATTTAAACACGTTTTTCCAAATCTCCAACCGAGCTTAAAACATCCATCATTGGATGATGTCATTCTCTAAATGTGTGTCAGCGTTACATTGTTTTACCCTCCAAGGTATTTTTCCAGTTGCACAGTCATGTTTCACACTTAAAGAACTTAAAGGAACATTGAGGGAGAGGTGAAGAAACAGCAATGAGTCACAGGATGTCAGCAGTGGTGGAACATTCAGCCAGGAATGAAGATCTGCAGGCTCATTTCTTCACCTTAAACAGTTTCAACATTCCAGAAACCATGAGACCCGCTCTGGATCCAGAGGTCAAGGGTCAGAGAGACCTCGGAAGTGTAAATTATAGTTCAGTTCAAAAATAGTTTTTTGATCCCAGAAATAAAAATAAATCAGTTCCTGGAACTGTCAGTGATGTCATACAGTCAAGCAGGTGTATGACAGCAGGCTGGGTTTTTTTCTTCCTCATCCTCATCAGACCAGATTCTCAGGAACAATTTATCTGGAGAGAATTCAGCACAGATCAGCTCAGAGCTCTTCTGGATCTAAACCAAGAGCGGCTTGTTAGAGCGTCCTCGGATAGGCAGGGATAAACAGGAATATGGTCACATTTATGAAGGTTTCTACAGAGCATCAAGCTCAGCATCATCAGCCATCCTTCATTGTTACATCAAGAGGAACGAATCAGAGCTGAACCACATTCGAAGCAAACCACCCGCTGCGTTCCGCCCGCGGTACTGCAGAACGTATAAACTGCATCACCATTCTCTATGAACACATCAGCTGCAGAGTTTAGAGAAAATCCGATTTAAAGGAGGGACTTAAGCTTTGAAGTTTTATTGGAAAAATATCTACTGATTGTATTTCAGTCACTTAGGGAAAAAGAATCAGTGGAAATCAGTAGATCAGAACGAAGTTAAAAATTAATTATTGCTGCTGGTGTCTCTGCTGGCAGCACAAGAACAACACAACTGGTTGTAAATACATCTAAGGAATAAATAGACCATTTATTGTGTTTGTTTTAAGTCATGTATGTTCAATGTGGCCTCATTCCTCTTAGAATCTGTTTTCAAGTGCTGCTAACGGTCATTTGGACACTGAATCAGTCACGGCTCCTTCAGTTATTCAAGGCTCTCCACAGCCTGAAACTATCAGGTACTGAGTACCGGTGAAAACTGGGGAGAGACGATCAGCTTCTGACCTGGGGGTAGAGGAATGAACTAAGACAAAGTGTGAATGGTTTACAGCAGATGTTAGTGCTGCTGGGATGACTGGAGGACATTCTCCTGTGGGTCACTGTGGGCTTGCTCTGGTCAAACATATATCTTGGTTTATTCCAAGTTCTGGACAGGAAGATCATTCTCCTGCTTAAACAGGAACCAAACTGTCTGAAGAAATTGATGAAAAACTTTGCTCTGAGCTTTGTTCCTCTGGACGGATCCCCACTGGTGGACTGATGTCACAGAAACAACACAGCTGAGCTCTGAGTGTTCCTGATTGGATGACATCTGGCTGAGGGCTCGCCCTATTGGCTGAAGCCTCACATCTGGACTCAGACATGATAGCCAACAGTCTCACATTCAACAAATCATCTCTTCAGCTATTCCTCTTTATTTTATTATTTCATTTTCCAGTTTTATTCATTTTCTTTTCTTTCCTCCAGACATTTTCTTTTCTTTTTTCCTCACTTTCTTCCTGCTTTCACTCCTTTTTTCTCTCATATTCCTTCGTTTCTTTCAGTTCATCTTGTTCCTTTTCTCACTCCTTTCCTAAACCTGCGTCTCCATCTCTCCCTCTGTTCTCCCACTCATTCCTCCCAGTGTCTCCTCCCATCCTCCGTCCTCTCCCACTCGTTTATTCCCCATCCTCTCCCATATTCCCAAACATCCTTATTTTCCTTCCTGCTCTCCTGTGGACTTCTCTCCTCCCTGTGTAACACAAACACACTGACCCCTCATTCCTCCTATTCCTGCTTCTTTGAATCTTTTTCTCTGAACCAAACTTCTCCCGTAGTTTTCCTTCATCACTAAAGCTCCTAATCAGTCACACCCATGTAAGGAAAGATAGGTGACTTAGGTCCACAGCAGTGTGCTGAACTTCTTTTAGGTTGGTTCTTGGTTCTAATCGGAACCACGTAGGACCATAAGATGCAAACACAAAGATCAAAGTTCACCAAAAGACACACATATATAGGCAATCATTAGTATTTCTTGCTCTGTAGATTTTTCTGAAATGAATAGAGCACTACATAAAAAACATTAATAGGAACCAGAGAGAGTTACAGAGAAAAAAAAACCAAGAGTCGTTTCTGGAATTGACCAAATGAACTAAAGCATAATAAAATATATAAATCATAGCATTTACATCCATGTAACATGTAATGTTCAGAGAAGGGAACGTCTGAATCACTGCAGGTTTTTATGGTGACCCTGAAGTAAAAAACCACAACAAATTTTTAAATACAGCTACAATTTAAAAAAACACAACATTTTCAGAATCACAGTGACATCAAACTACCTGAAAAGGTAGATATTAGTGGAAACCTTCAATCATTGGAAGAAGCCATGTTCTGTTCAAATGTTAAATAAGCTAAAATACTGTCAGCAGAATGACAGGTGTCATATTTGAAGTTAATAACATTGTGTTTTTAAATATTTTGTTGTGCTTTTGAACTGATAAGTCATTATGTTTGTTTGTTTTTTTTAACTTGCAGGTGTCTTTAAAGTTTCTGTTGATGTGGTTTGCACTTTAGGGCCACCGTAGGTTTTCCTCTCTGGACACAAAATATTCAACAAGATGGCAAAGAATGATGCTTGTGAAATTTCCCCCTGCAGTCAGCCTCTAGAACATCACGAGTCCAGATGATCCTTGGACATATCCTGCAGCTTCCAGCTTCAGATTTACAGGCTATTGTTACACATCTGAAGACAGTCCAACAAAGGTGCCGTCACATGGAAACAAACTAAATGTGTTTCCTCCCTGCTTTCTTTATCTGACAGCCGTCTGGCCTCCAGTGTATTTTTTCCAAAACTTCACAGCAGTAATTGTTCTCTTAAGTGGTTGTAAATACCTTAATATCCCAGAGATCGGTGAGTCAGAGCCGCAGCACGATTGTGCAACATGTTATACAGGTAAACACAGGAAATACAACCTCAGTCATAAACAGTGATAGATCCCTGTTATTCTCACACCTACTTCTGGTTCGCACTGAAATGCTCTCAGAATGACGGAGTGAAGATAAGATGAGCTGATTAAAAAAAAAAAACCACAAACACACAAACAGACGTTATTTGTTCAGGAACAGGTCGGGCCTGTCTATTTCTTGGATGAGAGCTATGCTCTGACCCGTGAACACAAAAGCAGCGTGTGTGTTTGTGCAGATAGTTAAAGATAGCTCCAAGTCATTTAAAGTATTTCATCACATGAAATGAACATCGTGTCACGAAGTGAAGCTGTACGTGATGTTGGTATTGGTTATTGAAAAGCATCCGGTTAGCAGAAATTACTCTTAAATGGAGGCAAACAGAAAGATACAAATATTTTGAAATAAATCTGACAGCAAAATCACAAATCAAAACAGCCCACAGAGAAAAAAACACCAGGACATAATGAAACGCATGTTCCCCAGAAATCTCAGCAATGAACAATATTGTAAAATTGGGACATGGAAAAATTATTACCCTTAACTTATGTTAAAACAAAATTTGAAGTTTTATTCATCGAATGAACATCGAATGAAATGACTCAACTGAAGACAATACATGTTATTGATTCGGAAGAATAGATCTTTTTAAATTCTTATCAAATTTTTCTGATGCTCAGAAGTAGGGATTTTGTAGGCAGCTTGTTCCACTAATAGTTTTTATTTAATGCTTTCGTTTGGGGTAAAATTAGTGAAAAGATAACAGAAGTTTGTCTTTTATTAAGTGTTGTTCTAGTTGATCAACTATGATGCAAATAATTTCATAGCAGATTATAGCAGGTAGCAGTTATTTGCAATGTGACTCTAAAGTCTCTAATT